>JALBCR010001997.1:0-274765 GCA_030710515.1 Abscondita cerata
TTGTTACAGATTGTCTTCGCACAGTAGGCATTGTGATTGAATTAAAGAAGCTCTTTGAAATGCAATTTAAATCGCATAAATGACAACTGTACTTACAAATGCTTAATTCATTGTTATAGGGGCTACTTAATCGTAAATGTTTTTGAATGAGGTTAACAAAACAACCGCTAGGGCAATTTGGCTGAAAACTGATCGTTTTTATCTTAATATAAACAAATATATTCCCAAAAAAATTTACAAAATATTCATTATTACTGGGTGTTCTTCTTTCTATGTCACTTAGTTTTATGTACATAATTTAAAATCTAACAACATTAATTCCAATTAATGAAAAACCAAAAATAAATACATTTCAATTCTTATGATTTCGCTAAACACATTATCCAAAACAAACATAAACATTTAAATCATTCACTCATACATCCATTTAAAATAATAATAGACAAATTTTAGATAAATTAGAAATAATATACATTAAAACAACAAATCAAATTTCGATCTTACATTAAATTATCAAACAGAATTTTTATGTCCTTAATATTAATTTAATTTACTCCAAATTCAAACATTTTACATACCTAGTTTATATTTAAAAAAACCTTTTATTACAAACCAATTTATGTTTTTCTAAATTTCCATGAAAACCAAATGTCATATTTAACGTTTGTATAAAAAAATATTTTTGTATTCTGAAGAAGAGTCACAATAATTTTTGAGTTGAAACTATAGTCAAATAATAAATAAATAACTAATATTGGATTGCTTAAAGCGTAAATAATTTATATATAATTTTTTATGTGCCGATAAATTATTGTTTTTTATTTTGCTATCGCACAATAATTTCACTATATCCTTCAAGTGGTATGTTTTCTAGATGAACAACAAGGAATCTCTTCACGGATTTGTTGCAATCTCCCAGAAATATCGGATGTTTCAACATGTCTGACTTGGCTTTGATATGTAACGATGGTGATGTGAATTATTTGGATGGAAATAGCAGAATTATATTGACGTTAACACGTCATTGTACCCAACTCGGTTGCCAAATTTAATTTTACAATAAATAAATTTCATCGGCATCTATCCACAATTTGCCTTGAGACAGTATATAGTTCATGTTAGGCTTCCATCCATACCCATCTTGGCAACAAAATGAGTGATGTAGAAGCCAGTTGCACTCATTGCATACATTCTAGTACTAAATTAACCTTTTTTAGTAGCGTTGTAGCATCTACTTGCCGTTTGCCTTTTTGAACAATTATTTTCTGTGGCTTTTGTACAACAGTTCTTTCATGAACGTCAAAAAAACGTAGGAACCGCCGTTTTATTAAGCCCCCAGCTCGAATTGTTTAGATCTCGTTTCAGCTGATTTTACAACATTAAATCTTGTTCTGATATTATTTTTTCGTTATTTTTTGGTACAACGCGTTTCTTTTACTTTTCTCAATGACTCTCGGTGTTGGTGCGGCTTCGTGAATCTAAGCCTAAATTCTACCGAATAGTTTACTCCCACCTATAGAGCTTTGAAAATTTTTCCCAGTTGCCTGGACCTTCTAGGAGGAGATGCGGAGATTAATTGATGTCTTTATATATTTATTGATTGATGTTAATCAAATATCTGAACCCAAATTCAGAACGTGCGGAATATTGGAAATCCTCAATCTGTTACATGGCTTGATAAATACAGTGCTCAAACTAGTCGAAACGACGGCAAAATTGGAATAACGTACAGGCAACTGGGAAACTAAAACTTTAAAGAATTAATAAAGGAGTTTCAACTATTGATAAGTATTGGTTTTTGTAATCCACTTTAGTTTATTATTTATTTTCAGTGTTCCAAGGTTTTTATCTTTGACAATAAACAATGAAACGATTGCAGAATATTGTCAATGAAGAGTGGATCAGTATGCTAATAACTTTTTAATTACGTTTTTAGTTACCTATTTCGGTATTTCCGGTTGCATTCACCTACATTCGCTCTTAGTATATTTTATTTGAATTGAATTTCTTTATGCAAGTTATTTGAATTCCATATAACGTATCTTTGATTACACGAAAGCTTCCAAACCGTAAACGTCTAGAAGGTACTTATGTTGCATTAAACCGGTCATCATCATTATCAACACTGAACGAGTACGGCAAATAGCTCATAAATTATTTGACATAAAAATACAAGTGAATACCAGTAGTGTTTAGGCTTTACGCGATTGAAGTAAGCAACTTCAATCGGCAGATCTTTTCTATATCACAATGATTTATTACTTCCGTTTCAATTGTTCGGTGTAATAGACACAACGGTTAACAGAGGAAGTTCAAGTTTTTATTTTTAAATTCGTTATGCGAATATCTTTATTAAATTCTCATCCAAAGAGCACTAATTTGTATACCGTATTCAAGAAACGTTATCGAGTTTGACGTACGTTGACATCTAATTTGTTTATTTAATATCATTTCAATATCTACAAATAGTTATAGTTAATTAGATTTGGCTGTCAAAATAATTAGTGATTTAACCACATTAAAAAAACGTTCTTTAAATTGAATTTTCTGAACTTAGTCAAGTGTTTGGGTAATTTAAAAACGTAATTCAAAACACTTTTTTATCCATAATTTCACAGTTTATACGTATTACGTCCATTAGAATGTGAAGGATCCCATATGGAAAATGTAGCCAAAACAAACTTATCACTTTGTCCACTATTGAATTGCAATACATATTTTAATTTATTCATGAAATCAAGAAGTCCTTCAAAAATAAATTGAAAATATGTTTTAAAAAAGAACTTCCAAAGAAAATTTAATTCCAATCCTGGGACATGATTTGCCATGAATAATTTATTTTTCCCAAACTCAGACTTGTCAAATATTGAAGGAGAGAGAAAAAATCTACAATGAAAGAATTTCAAAATTTTCTGGCTTGTCCTAACCAACCCATTATTTGAACTGAATATGGAATTTATTGAACAACAATTTCAACCTAAAAACACTATCTATGTATAGAAAGAGACGAATAAAAAAATGAATTCTTGCATTGCTCCTTCAGATCTTCCACTTCCCACTTCTGATGACAGCACTTTAGATCAGATTCCGAGATAAATATAAAATGGAGATGCATGGTAAAAATATGATACTACAACAATTGTTTGTTATTCAAATTGTTGCATTTCCTTCTTTAGTCCTGTTTCTTTCCGTTCACTTCTTTTTTTTTTACTCTACATCTTATAAATAAGATGGGGAGTTATGCAGCGGTTTTCAAACCGAAAATTGTAACACTTCTTTTTTTCCGACGAATTAGAGTCAATACGTTACAATTAAGTAAAAAAAAATTTGCCCGATGGCTGGATGAAGAAAACCACACATTAGCCTTATTTATAATACCATAGATCTGATTAGATTTTGGACCGTTTTGGGTATAACCTACACAGATTTTCGAATTTTAAAAAATATTTTACATTTTTGTTTCAAATGAAACTTGTTTATAATTTAATTATACACAACTTTTGTTTTACATTTTGTTTATCCGATAAGTAATTACTGAGATCTCCACCAATATTAGTTATACAAAGTTATAAAAAAAGCTAAATTTTATTGTCTATAACTTTAGTTTGAACTATTTTTTCTAAAACGCAATTTAATTTTCTCTTTCATCTTAAACTCGTCTTAAAAGGGACGTGCGCACGGTACCTCGTTTTGAATCTGTTAGACGTTTATTAGAATCAGAACGATATGGAGTTGTTGTTTCTTCTATTTTTGTACCTGAAAGGGCACTTTGATTTTGAATTCTTTCATAGCTTCAATTTAGACTACATTAAGTATTAAGTATATGCCCAACTTTAGGATGATGTTCCTTACTTAATTTTAAGACAAACAGTTTATGTAAGCATATGTTTTGTTTTTTATTACACAGGCGTTAAAACAATCTTTTAAAAAACGTTTTTCCAAATAATTAGAAGAGGTTGAAACTTGGTGACAGTTTTTAACGTATACAGAAGAATCTTATAAATCTAAAGTGTGGCGTGCACAGAGGTAACGCCCAAAGTTTAATTTGAAAAAAATTATGGTACTCAATTTTTGTTTCAAATGTTATAAGAATGTATGGTTTATTAATTAAAATTACACAAAATTTGTCTTTTGAATTTTTTCGTTCAAATTAACTTTTTTCATGAAAATGAATAAAAATTATGCGTAACGTCATTGATTACTATACTAGCAGAAGTCAGCATGCTACGCATGAACAATAATTGGCCTCAGCACTTACATTAACATTCATCAGTTGACTAATCAATATGAATGCAGAGTACATGGAATTCGCAAAAATGAATCAGAGTAGGTGTGCGCTCGCACAAGTCATAACATATTAATAAGAGATTGTTCTAAATTAAAAAACCAACAAGAGTGCTATGTATGCTATGTTTAGAAAGTTACAAAAAACCTCGAAAAAACCTAAAAACATTAAATTAAACTTGTAACAGTTGCTGAAAAAAAATTGAGTACAATGAATAAGTGCAAAAAATGGAAATGATGATTCTTTGTCGAAAAATAATGTGGTTCTTTCATATAAAAATCATATGAGCAACCACAGTCCTTAAAGGTTGCCCAAAAAACGATTTTAATTTTTTCTCTTGAAAACAAAAAAAAAGTTAGAAAATTTTAAATAACCAAGATTTCTAGCTATTGAAAAACATGAAATAAATATTTTGTGGTATTCTCGTATAGTTCCAAGAGGTAGAAAAAGCCACCCATAAAATTTGTTTTTCGGAACTTTTTTCCTGTTTGTATTTAATTATTTAAATATTCATTTCAGATAGATTGATTCTTTACTATACGAGAATACTACAAAATATTCATTTAATGCTTTTTCGCTAGCAAGAAATTTTCGCTGAAATGAAGTTTTTCTACAAGCCTGCTTCTTTGAGTGATGAGCAGGAACGGAACGATTTTGCGTCGGATGTGTTAATCAATTGTTGTAAAAAGTTAAATTTGAAGTTTCGTTTTAGATCACTAGTGTGTTTTGTCTCTAGATCTCAATTTCAATAAGTATGTGAGTCTTCAGGTAATTGGTTTCAGGGGAGTTAGTAGACGAATAGCGGATAGTGCAGTATACATGTACTTAATAAAGTCGCAGAAATTATCCAGCTAATTTTAATCTAAATTTTCCTTTATTAATAAAATAATTGATTGCTCGTTTGTATGTCATTTCAAACTGCAATTCGTCATAATTTGAAAATTTTAAAAACTATTATGATAGTTTATGTTTTGTTTAGTATATAATCGTTATTAATTGATTATATTATATATATTGATGAAGCCTTAATATTAACGCGAAACGTACATTAATAAAGTAAAAATTTATATTAAAATTAGCTGGATAATTTCTGCGACTTTATTAAATTAGTGCGTTATATGTTTGTTCAAACAATATTTGGACCAAAGTGCCTACATAAGGCAGGTTTGATTAAATTTTTGCGGAAATATTTCAACCGTATGTGACGTTTTTAATTTTTTATTTTGCTCTTGTTACATCCTCATTAACCGTTTGTAGTTTGTAGGGTATGTTCTTGTGTTTCCAACTCGTTTGTTAAGAAATATTGGTAACAGTCTCTTCAAAAAATTATTTTGTGAAGAACAGTTACAACATCCAGTTCTCTTTCAATTAAACAGTTTGAGATTCCGTATAGCTCTTTTAATCTAGGAGTTTTTTTCTTATTTGCTTCTCTATTGTAAGTAATGAATTTATATTTTAGAATTGGTTTCAATTTTTTGGTTCATAGGTTACTAATAATATTGCTACTCGAATATTGGTTCCATTAGATACTGCTACCTTCGCTCGTCGTCCCACAGTTGCCCTCCTTCAACGATACTTTTACTTATACAACTAATTTAATAATATAATACAGTTTCACTTTCAAATGGAGAGTATTTTGAAACAGGATTAGTTACAACTCAGCATCTAACGTAACCAATAATATTCATTAATTTTGTTAAAAAAATACTGGTTTTGTGCGTTTTCACAAACGTTTTCAGCGGTTATTAGTAGCACCTGTTTTATTCCAAGCGCACCTGTTCTGTACTGTATTTAACCAACGATTTACTACGTTTCATGGGATAGTTTTGTCGTGCCCTTCAAACGTTTCCAACCGGTAACACACATATAGTTTAACATTTGGAGATTCCTTCTTCAATTTATAAACTTATTTTTTAAAGGTATTCGTAAAAACGTGATTTTCCTCAACATCTTTCGAACGACGAGGTTTCAATTTAAAACCAATCCCGTGACGAAATCAACTTTGTATAGGATTTAGGGGTGGCATTCAACACGCTCGATGAACCGAAAACCGCAGTTATGGCTGTAATTATTTATTCGCTATTTAAAATTGTTCGACACTTTTAATTTTTGCTATGACGTACTTAGTTATTGTCTTTGCACAGAATATTATCAAAATAGAAAAACCAATGTTTGCTTTACCTTCTAAAAAACTCATCAATGACTCATTAACGGTTTTCCCTTTCTACCATTACAATGCTTTCTACTAATAAATAGAAACTACATAGGAAAAGATATTTATAAGTCCACGTTATATTTCAAACGTCGTTTCCCTCTACAGTAGCGATCGAAGAAATTGTTCCCGAGGGAGAAAATTAACGCAAACAAGATAACAAATTTATTTGGGGTTAATCGCATTCGGCCATATTTTTATATTTAAGCGACGTTAACATTATTATTCACGAATTAAATTAAAAGGAAGTGAACAATTATTTGTTCAATAACTTTGTTATACCTAGAAAGAATGCTGGGTGGGTACTAATAATACAAAGAATGTAGTTGAATTCTTTAGAATTTATTATGTATATAAATTGTAAATTATTGATGTAATAATTTCGTACGGGAAATTTAAAAAGAATTCGTGAGAAGAGATGTTTGAGATCATTGCTGTGATTCATTAGGGTGCATGCATACTTTAACAGTGATACATTTTTTTGTATACCATGTGGTGAATCATGTAATTTGATCTGGTGGTGGTCGCCGAAAGAATACAAAGAATGATTCATTGTAACAGTTTTTCTAAATAATCCCCATATTTAAATGCGATAAAGTAATTCCGTCAGTATACCAAATGTTTTATTATTCAAGGAAACTTAAATAAACATTCATTAAACACAAACTGGCTACTCATGTTTTAATTATCTTTGATAAATGTAAGTGATGTGAAGACGTATGAATTTACGACAGTTGTTATGACGTGCAATTACATGAAACAAAGAGTAAGTAAAGTTAAGTTCGCATACTTAAAAAAAAACGATTAATGTATGTATGTATAAAGGGGCGTTGATTTTATTACAGAGTGTTGCTAATGAAATTTTATAATTAACACCCACATGTTGCAATTGATTACTGGCTAAAATGTAATCTCGAGTTTAATCGGTATTTTAGTATTTTTCGCACATATGAAATCTAAATAATGTTTCAAGCTTTTAATTTATTTAATCCGAACGTTTATTAATTCAAGCAAGGGATAACATTTCTTTTGCGATTGTATATAATCTTGGGTTCAAATTAATTAATTTTACATTCGAAATTTTATGTATTCGATAAATTATTCTTAAAACGTAAGAATCTATAGGATAAGCTTCCAAAATAAATATAAAATTGGAACTATTCATTCCGCGAAAACCGATATCCAATAATATCGGAGAGGAAAGACGATAAAATAATCTGAAGTTTTTATACCATCAATGATTATAAAATATGATCTATTTGTAAACTGTTCAATTTATAAATCGTTTACTGCAATTTTTATCATTTAAAAGATACGGTAATGAGAATAATAAGAAGTGTTTAGATGCTGAAGTTATTGATAAAATTGGTAACGTGAGCTAAAACCATTAATGGCTAAACTAAAACGTAATTATCATGAAAACAAATATTGTAGTGTTGTTTACTTCAACAGTTTATGGCGGTTCTATCTTATATTTTACAATAGTGATGTGGCATCTTATCCATTGCCAGCTTTTTCTATTTCTATGCTTTAAAAATTAGAAACATATTTGCCTGGTTATTTTCAAATGGAATTGAATTACAAAAATGCAGCAAATAACGCATGTTGGAGTGGAATTCTGCTTAATAACACTTAGGGCCAGTTCAAGCTTGGTTAAATTTAATCATTGATTAAGGCCAGGTTCAAGATGATCCGTATATCGTTTTGATCTGTGTATCATATTTGATTCTTGAAAGTATTAGTACAAATCTTTTTAGAAACGTGCGAGCATGTTCCGATTTACTTCGTACATTTTTTGCAAATTTTTATCAACCGGAAATTCCCTTACGACAACGTAAGTGCATCTTTTTGGTTTAAACTTTTAAGTAAAATTATGTCAATCACACCAACCGATTCAGAATTTGCTTCTCATTCAAGTCTACTTTTAAATTTTTTTTTATTTTTTCTTTATTTTTGCAACAGTTTGCAAATTGTGTACTTACAGTACTTTTAGGCGAGCATTTTTCATAAAATAAATGCAAAACTTATGTCGATGATATCAATCGATTCAGATTTTTCTCCTCTTTCTAGTTTACTTTTTACATTTTTAATTTTTTTTCATTTAGAAATTTTAATGTAAAAACTGTACAGATGGCATCATTCAAGATTACCCCAACAACTTTAATTCTACCTTGAATAAAATCGTATCCAACGAATAAAGATAGCAACAATTATTGTCTTTAATCAATGATTGAATTTTAACCAAGCTTGGTGGAACTGGCCCTTAAGCTTTGATGTACTTTTTATGCATCTAAATTGAGCAAGTCTATTAGATCTGAGTATCTGAATAATGATTAATCTGCATTTCTGCCACCAGCTGAATTGTATCTCACCAACTTCTCGCTTTTTGTGTAGCGTCGACTTAGTGCAATCTGGACAAAGGGGAGGTAAAAGAGCTCATTTCGTAGAACGTATCCGGAACTGAGTCACTGTGAAGTGAACTGAAACAATCTGAATATTTGTTAAAAATAATTTCAAGACCTTGCAACGCCAAATTTATACTGCCATCTTGTATAAACTTAATGTAGCAAAGCTTTAAGATTAGATTATTTTATTCATACAGAGGTTAATATAGTAAAAGTTAAATTGTGTTTATACAAAAAATAATAAAAAGAATTATGGTAAAAATTTCCTCTTATAGCTTTCGGGAGTGTTTGTGGACATTCTCGCTTAATGCTCCAACAGTAGTCGGCCATCTTGATACCGCGTCTCCATAACCTCAAATCTTGGTGGAATCGCTCGCCCTGTTCATCACTATCAACACCAAGAAGTAATCTCCTTCAATTGACAAAGCCTTAACAAATTGCTCCATGAGACCTAGTTTTTATATGCAAAGGCGGAAATATAATGGTTTTCTGTCGACAAGTGGCTGATTTAAAATGTTTGGATCACCAGGTCTTATGTCAGATCTTGACGGCCAATTCTATTGCACCCAATGCTTCTCACGAATTTTGCTGTCCCACATGCACAAAAAATAGGGATACTTGGTATATCCGCGTTGCTCGCCAAGTAGGAAACATACCATTTTAAGGTCAACACATATGATCCATTGGCGCAACAACTGTACTCAACAGAAAATGTTTTTTAAATTGTTCCCCAGTGGAGTAAAATTGTTGCAAAACTGAGGTATATGGGCAAAACCGACGTATTTGCACGACACGCCAAAATATCAAGTTTGGAATTCTGACTAGGTTTGTTCGACAATTTTACCTGACCGGGTAAAATCGTCATCGAGAATGAACAACGTGTATTGGGCCTTAATATATTCTCTTCACCGTTCAAACTGTATTCGATTTATGAGATCGTCCGTCCATTGTGCACCGTTCCACAAGTTTACCCGCACGGTTAAAGCTGCAGAGTAAACACGAACAACGTCCACATCCACATACTATTCGTTGCTTCGTTGAGTTTTTTTTAAATTATAGCGTAATTATCATAATTTGATCCTGCATCAACATTGGCTGTAAAATTATCTTATCTCTATCAGAATATTATCAGTATATTTAACTTTCCAAAGACACGCACAGGGATGACTCCTATACAGTTCTATGAATTCGATTATAAATTCTTCGTTATAATTCCTTAGCTCTGTCATTGTGGATAGAACAAAATTTCTGTTAGCCACAAAACACAAAATTCTCCAAACTAAACTCAATGTCGATTAATCAGGGAACTGGAGTCGACACTGACAAAACCCGCCCTTTTTTAACTGCGTCATGTTAAGGAACATGTTAGAAAACGGAAGATTATAATCAAGCCGCAGCAGATATTTTGAACGTCAGTAAGAAGGTTTTTGGCCGCACACTGACTATTTTATATGTACAGTTTACATTTACAGTTTTCTACGAGTTGTATTCTTAACGCGAAATTTTGGGGTGTATGTGTAGAGATTCAGGTATACATTTAAAATTCATTGCAATCAACGTAATGTAAGATAAGATAGGGTTGGAAAAGCTTAAGAACTTAAGAAGAATAAAATACCAATATGTAGATGATGGAAACGAATCTATGACAACAACTTTGAAACATTTTTTAGAAATGTTCCACATTGTAGGATAAATTAAAACCAAGGGAAAAGTATATCCACAGTTTCTAAGTTGCAGAAAATCACTTGATCGAACTTATCCGAATGAATGAGTTTATGAGGTAATTTATTATTTTCTCGGACATACGAAGTAGAAGAACGACATGAAGTGAAACAAACACAAAGAAAATGTCGAATGGGAAGCTAAGAAATAAAATAATTTGTTAAGCCGATGATTTCGGAAGAAGACCTACAAAGACTTTTACAAAAGTTCGAACAACCTCAATCTCTTACCATAGCAAAAAAGAATTCCGAAGATGAACCCACTCATACATAAGTGTGACGATATGGAGAAACAAACATGAGTACTGAAAGCAAAGTGTGTGATCGCCAAAGAATTAAGAATATATTGTAAAATATACCAGATTAAGAAGGTCAGCATGTAATCGATTAGCAACAATAATAGTCGAAAACTAAAACCAGCGACATACTCCCAAAACGGTGATGTCTATGAAACTGAAACCGCCAAGCGCTAGAATATTTTGTTGGAAAACGTGTGACGGTTCCAGCTTGAGATCAAGCTGCAACTACCAGGCCTAAAAACTAAAAAGTTTGGAAACCGATTGCTTTTAAATTAAGAACTAATTAGATGCTAACTAAAGTAGCTTAGTGTCAAATAAAATGCACAATGTTTTTGGAGAAGCATGTAATGGTTCTAGCTTGTGATAATGCTGCAACCGCCACCCTAAAAACTAAGAAGGAAGCATTAATTTCGAAAACCGATTGCGTTTAAATTAAGAACTAATTAGATGCTAATTAAGTAGCTTAGTGTCGAATAAAATGCACCATGTTTTTTGGATAAGCATTTCACGATTATAGCTTGTGATAAAGCTGCAACTAAGAATAAACCATTAATTTATAAAAATGTTTGTTCAAAAATTAGATGCCAATTAATTACCCTATGAAACGCTCAATTTGTTTTCGGAGAAACGTGTATCGGGATCTTACGTGACATACATCATTAACACCCACATCTTTCCGACAACAAGTTAGTATTATGTCATGTGTAACTGCTTATCCTCCAACATACATATTTGACGATTGTAGAGAATGTTCAAATTAAAATGAGAAACAAACGAAAACATATTTAGGCGTGCATTCATATATTTTTAAAGTCTCCTTTGAATAAAGGACACTTAAAATAAACACCAACATTATTTAAAGTGCGAATGAAATAAAAAACCACTTTAAAATTAACTATTGAAGCTTTCCTTAATTGTTCTGGAACTGTTTTTTTTTTTGGAAAAAACATGTGGCAGTTTTACCTTGATCTTAAGCTGGAATCGCCATACTATTATTAATTATTGTGTAAATTAATGATTCTTTCTCAGTTTTTAAAGCGTGAAGAATGCAGTTCGATCTCAAGCTGGAACCGTCACCGTTTACCAAAAAAACATTGAGCGTTTCATTTGACACCAGCGTCTAATTAGTCCTCAATTCTTGCGTAACAATTTTCAAAATAACGCCTCCTTTTTGTTTTTGGATTGCGGTTGCAGCTTGACCACAAGCTGCATTCTCCACATGTTTCTTTATTTGTCAATAGGCTACTTAATTAGAATCTAATTAGCTCTTAATTCAAGCGCAATCGGTTTTCCAAAATAAGGTTACCTTTTTAGTTTTTAGATGTGGCGGCTTCAGCTTGATCTTAAGTTGAAACCGCCGTAGATTAACCCAAAAATATTGAGCACTTAATTAGAGAATAGAGTTTTTAATTAGCATCTAATTATCCCTGAATATCTGGGTAGACAATTTTTCAAATTAATGGTGTCTTTTAGTTTTTAAGCATTGAGGTTGCAGCGTAATTATTACAGTAAAAAATCGAGAGTTTGCTGTACCTTCATTAATTCATGCATCATTGAAACACATCAATAAGTACTACACTTTAAAAATAATGTACGCTTGTTTTGGTTAACTCGTTTTAACGTATACATACACAAGTTTTTAAAATAAATTAATAATTATTACGTATTTTGTTTATTCACATTAATGTTTACCATTGTTTGTACTCTATATTTTATAAATAACATGGTAAGTTATGCGACGGATACCAAACTTTTTCCGACGAGTCAGAGTAATAAAGCAAAAAAATGTGTGGTGTTGGAAGGCTCTCCAGCCGCCCTTCTTTCCGTATATAAACACCATATAAAGAAAACAACCAGGTCGATTTTATGATACTGTCATTATAATAGCGCAGATCTAATTAGATTTTGGACATTACGGCCGTTAACCTAATAGATTTTCGAGTTCTTGGAATATTTATAAATTTCACACTTTTTTTTTCAACTAACAGTAGTTTGTAATTTAATTATACACAAATTTTGTTAAAACTATTCTTTGATCTGATAAATAATTACTGAGACATGACTGTAATTGTTTTAACAATATCTCCAGAAATTTTATTGTATACAACTTTTATTTGAACTATTTTTTCTAAACCACTATTTTCTTTCTCTTCTTTTTCGAGTAAAATTTTAGTTTGATTCCAATTTTGAAACATTTAAACCGACAACCAGCACGCGACAGTCTTAGGGATTATTCTTAAAACAGCAATATTGATGGTATCGTTTTTTTCCACTTTATTGCTAAAATTTTGTAAGTTGCAGCGCACTATCTATACGCTCTTTATTTTATTTTTTGAGCATACTGTTTTATATCACCGTACATCTTTGAGATTCTTTTACACGTTTGTTAGTATCCAAACGATGTTGAGTTCTGCGCATAACGTTTGTTTTATTTTTGATTATGTGATATTCAAACTTACCCATTATGGTTATGTTATAAAGTTGGAGTAATAAGAACTACTTATAATGCAACCGATACGTTTTAGGTCGGCTTTAGGAAGTAAACAATAAACAAAAGTTGACGAAAATGTAATTTAATTTAAAATTGCAAGTTTTAATCTCTAACATTACTTAGAGGACACAAAATTGTTTAAACAAAACATGTGTATATGTAAATTATAAACTTTTATTTAAGAAAAATAACGAGTAGAAGGGATATAATTTGAAATATTCTAATACTTCTAAAGTTCCTTTTGACATAATCGACGTTAGCGAAAACTTTAATAAAAAAACTGTAAATATTGCATTATCATACAACATATCGTGTTTATACTAATATCCTTGATCGTGTTTACAGAAAATTGTCTAGTTGAAAAAAAGAAACACAAAAAAAATTATTTTGTTAACCAATTTCGTTGTATAATTTTTGTAATTAAATGTTAAATTTTAATATTAATGAATGACGTAAAGAAGTACCTTTAAATTGTCAGGAAAACTTTGTCTTCCTTAATTAAAATATGGTTTTTAATTAAACTTGTCATATGAATGAAAGACGACGTACTCTTTTTGGATCAATTAATATTTAAAGTTTTAAAATTTAATTATACTTTAAAAAATTCATTTTCAAGTTCGTTGTTAAATTACAAATAACACCGAAGCGACACTTTTCAAATTTGAAATAAGATAAATTAAATTTATGCTCTTAAATTTATAATTCATAAAGTTCAACTTCACTTTTGAAGAAGGTAGTTCTTCGTCTGAATTTTTTAGTAAAGTATGTGTTGGCTTGAGTGATTAATTCCTACATTTTTTACTCATACCTAAATTCAGGTTCTTTGTATTTTTTGAATTTTAGTAGGTACACTTTGTAAATTTAATGTGATTAGTCTGGACATGTAAAACAAATGAATTATTATCTGCTTTTTGTGTAATTGTGAATTCTGTTCGTTCAATGTAGACACTTACAAATAAGGTAAGCTCATGAATCGTATTAATTTATGTGATTATATTAACTGACGAAAGAATTTGGTAATTGTAAGAGCGATTTTATGTTCCAAAAATACGACACTTGAATTTCGTGATACTAAACAATTTAGTGTCCAGTTTATTGTTAGTACGAACGCTTTACTTCAATCGTTCTGCAAGATAATGGATGAACCACTAATTTGAAACTAAAATCTAATGCTCAATGCATCGAGGCTAAAACATTTATTAGATTTTATAAACTACACGGAAAAGGTTCGAGCAATCAAAATTATTCAGCGGACCTTTTCAAATCCAAATTCGCTTTTGTGTGAAAAGGTAAATAAGCAGCGGCGATAGTGTCAAGAATTTATTTCTTACATCAACGAAATAGAAAATGCGCAGAATTTGCATGAAATTAATATAGTTGTATAATTATAAATTACGTAATTAATGGGGAAGCCAATGAAATCGTCATAAAGTAAAAAGCGGCAAATTTACATGCATATGTTGTTAATTAACAAAATTAATTGATACTGTTTAACGGTCCCATACGATTGAAATGCCGAAAACAAGAGTTGCTCTTATTAGATAACAAACTACGTAGATAAAACTTTCGATTGCAATAAATCAAATTGTTGTCTAAACAAGTCAGTTTTCACTAGTCTTCGCGTAGATGAAATTTTAACATAGTGTAAGAAAATTTTAATTATATGTCAGCATATTGCAGTGGTTAATTGCTAATTCTTAACCTTAACACACATAGTTGAAGTAGGACGTTATAGTTTAGCTTCATGAATGGAAATAAAATTTTTTTTTCCTAATATGGTGAACATTCGTTACACAATTTTCGTGTGAATTTTTTTATAAATTCGTGACAGAACTTAGAAAGTGTCGTATAAAATGTGTTAGTCCTGTCACGAACCTAGACAAACCTCATTGAATTGGTCTCGTAATCGCTCATTGTAAAACGGTAGAATTCGTATGTAATTTACATTTGAATTTACCTAGAGGCATTATTACGTTAGTTAGAGTAATTGTGCTGTCGTTAGCAAAATTGTGCTTATCTAAGCATTTTCGTATTTTATAATAGAAATTGGCATAAATTAACAACCTTGCCAGTTTCCGCAAGAATAACAAGTTTTGCAGACAAAACAATAGTTATAACCTGAACCCTATCCGATTATGCATTATGTCAACTGCCTTCAGCGGAAGTTCGGCTAGAAGTTTTGATATATCTGAGGAAAACGTTTCGTGAACGTCATTTGCATTATAATTTGATAACCGTGACCTTTAAATTCTCGTGTCGTTAAGTTAGTCTATACACGCCTGTTTTATCATAACATTCTAGAAAGTCGGATTATGATTGAAGATTAAAGTTTTTATACAGAAAGTATTGCTGATACTCATAAAAGCTTTGAAAATATATGAAACAAAAAATTAGAGGTTAAAAGTTAAAGAACTTTTCTTAAAGTCTCTCTCTTTTTTAATATGTTTCATTTTGAACCACGACAATGAGAGAAATGCTAAATTCAATTTTTTTTTCATATTTGAGCCTGTGAACTATTATGCTTTCATTTGAAAAAAAAATCCCTTCAAGTACTTCATTATCTATTGTCTGTTCACTAAAAAGAAAGAGTTACACCACACCCTACAAATGCGCGCTCAATTTGAATACAATTACTTTTAGTTCCATGTTTAAGTTAGTTTACAAAAGTAATTTGGTTAAATTATTCGATAACCACATTTTTATTGTTATAAATACTAATTCAAAATAAACAATTTTTGGAATATTAGTGCTTTTACGAATATGCAACCCATAAAAAGTTGGCAATAACTTTCAGCAATAGATTCCAGTACTACTACTACATTAATTTGCAATTCAAGTGAGTTCAATGTTTTCACAGCTTATGGCATATTTTTTTCAATTCTCTTGTTGGATTCGAATCTACATTAAATTGTACTTGTTTAATGTGTAGTTAGATATAAGGTAAGTGTATACAATATTGCCATGCTAAGCCATTATCTTTTTT
The DNA here is from genome assembly GCA_030710515.1 of Abscondita cerata. Classification (NCBI taxonomy): domain Eukaryota; kingdom Metazoa; phylum Arthropoda; class Insecta; order Coleoptera; family Lampyridae; genus Abscondita; species Abscondita cerata. The sequence continues at coordinate 16,397 of JALBCR010001997.1, forward strand.
TTGGGAAAGTAAAACATCCCATTGTGGAAAATGTATATTGAATTCATTATTTAGGCTATATACTAATAGTTTTAAAGTGTTTGGTAGCATTTTAAGTGCAAAGATAGGAGTTTTCTGATTTCTTTCGAATTTTGCAAAATGGGTGCTAGCAATATCGCCACTTATCTTATGTCTGAATTTTAATGACAGCCCTGTATTTAAAAAGTGAATTAGACTTTATTATTGGTCAATGATGTTTATTAAGAACATAAGAAATACAAATAAAAAATCACGTACAATAAAGGCAAATATATTCTTCCATTTTGTCGTCTCTAGTTAACCCCAAACATTCTTCATGTAAATAAGATTTACGCATATCCGCAACCTATCTTCTTGGCGTGCTTTGCAGTGCCAAGTCTCCAGTTTTTCCTTTTTCATTATTTTTTCTTTGGAATCTTTGGTGCTGTCTTGCACTCGACACTAGATTCTTTAAAGAGTTTAAGCAGGTTTTCTGCGTACCATATCAGACTTCTTTGTCAATTCTGGAGTATTGAGCATATTGGTGAAGGACACATCGTTCACGTCATTGCTCTCAAGAATTTCACTAGTTTCGTCTTCGGATGAACTGTTAGACATCTTCAAGTTTTCATTGTCAGAACCGTCACAGCTACTAAATTCTTTCAAATGTTGCTTCATGGACTTTTTCAAAGGCCTGAGCGACTTATTTGGAATTGTCAGTTTGGCAGTATTCGAGATGGTGACTTATCTCTATATTGACTAACTGGCGCAACTGAGTGCTTGACTAGGCTGGTTGATTCGAACGAACTGTCAGACAACTTCAAGTTGTCGTTTCCACAAGGATCACTTAATTCTCCTGACAGACGTCTCGCGCCTTTTTTGAAAAGATAGGACAACTTACTCTTGATTATTGGTTTGGTATAAGTGGATGAACCCAGACTGTACATTATCCTCATTTTGCGCAGGTGGCTTCACTGAGTTGTCAGTTACGCTGCTTATTGCAAACGCCTCCGATGGTAAAATATCTGGGGTTGAACGGGAAGATCCAGATTTAATATTACACGGTGTCATAGACTAGTTCCAAACAGTGGAAAAGATTATGTCAAAGCTTTGTTTTGTTAGAGAACAGTTTTTATGGTTTGACCAGTATTTGAGAACCTCATCATCGCAGTAGTGCTCGAAAAAGCAACATTTGTAGATTTACATAAAAAACTATGCTCTTTCAAATAAAAATATAATGGTCATTGTACTTCGTAATTTTAAACGGAACACCCTATATTTTATTTAAATATTAAACTCAGTATAAAATTCTGTAAACGATGATACCATATTTGTCTATTCCAAGTCGAACTGGTTTTGCGTTATTCAATTTTTTCTAAATTTTTTGCCCCCTGCAGATAATTCCTTAAAGTCGCTTATCTCAGGTAAATCAGATACTTGAAATTTTAGGCATTTTGAACATTTGTTAAAATGATTTTTTTAAGTTTCAGTTTGTTTTAAATAACATTCTTTAGTTAATAAGGACCTTATTTTTTTTGCTTTCTTTAATACAATAATTCTACTATTTTGAAAAATTGTTATTTAGTACATTTCCCGGCATACTAATTAAAAAATGTAAAATAAAATAAAAATAAAAGCATGTAAACGTTTAATACCTTAATTTCAACTTGCTCTAAACTGACAAGAGATAGCTAACCGATTGTTCCTTTCATACCCCTCTCAAATGGATGTAGCTTACGGCCATAAGTGTTGATTACTTGGGAAGAAAAATTTGGTTCTATGGAATGATTGGGGGCATTTATTTATCAGAATCCATGAACATTCCCGCAGCAAAATCTCACCAACGGGAATAAGAACATATTTAGAAGAAAAATTAATTGATGCGTCCATTAAAAGTATATACGAGTATATATTGAAAAATTCTTAGCCTACTATAGAACCAAGAATATTTCAATGTCAAAATATTTTATTACTCAACATATTCTCCTCTTAATTGGATACATTTATTACAGCGAACCTGCAACGTCTCTAGACCTTTCAAAAAAATGTTTCTTCTTGCTCTGCAAACCAGACCTCCACAGCTTCTATTACCTCCTTGTTGGAAGAAAATGTACGACCTTTAAAACTTTTTTTCAGTTGAGGAAAGAGGTGATAGTCGGACGGAGCCAAATCGGGTGAATAAGGGGGGTGTTCTAGTAATTCAAACCCTAAATCACGAATTTTTTGCATGGCAACATGAGATTTGTGTGCAGGGGCGTTGTCCTGCAAAAACAAAACACCTTTGGATAGCTTTCCGCGTCTTTTCTCTTTAATATTTTCCCGTAGAGTGGTCAGTAATGTCGAATAGTAATCTCCAGTTATTGTTCTACCCTTATCCAAAAAAATCAATCATGATTACTCCATGGCAATCCCAAAAAACTGAAGCAAGAACTTTTCCAGCAGATTTTGGACACGAAACTTCTTAGGTCTTGGAGAACCAGAGTGTCGCCATTCCATCGATTGTTGCTTTGTTTCTGGATCGTAGAAATGTACCCAAGTCTCATCCATAGTAACAATTCGGTTTAAGAAGTCTACATCGTTTTCAAATCGAGCACAGATCGAACGCGATGCTTCTACCCTTGCACGCTTTTGGTCAACATTCAAACATTTGGGGATCCATTTTGCAGCAATTTTTCTCATGTCCAAATTGACGTGAACCATATGATGAACGCGTTCGTATGAAATATTCAGTGCTTCAGATATCCGTTTTAGCCCAATTCGACGGTCTGATAAAATCATGTCATGAACTGCATCGATATTTTCGGGGACTGACACAGAAACTGGCCTTCCCGATCGGTCATCATCTTCAATGGAAAATTTACCTCTTTTGAAGCTTGCATTCCAATTTTTGACGGTCGCATACGAAGGACATTGATCACCAAGGGTATTAAGCATATCTTCGTAAATCTGCTTACCTCTTAATCCTTTTAAATACAGGTACTTGATGATGGCTCGATACTCCAATTTTTCGATTTTCACAATTTCGGTGGACATCTTTTTCATTTAATTTATTGCGTGACTCTGGTTTACTTTTTTGACGTCAAACTTTACACTGACATTTCTAATAAGTTATTGTTCGTTGCTATGGTAACGCAATATTTTGTTTATGCAAGGAACTGGTCTAGGCTAACTAGATATCAATACATCCTCGTGTAACGTAGAACAGAAAAGATGGAAAGAAGTTCTTACATTACAGTTTGATCTTCTCTATACCCTTACGTCAACTAACTTTACCATTAAGAGGTCATTTAATTTCTTGCAAGATACTATCCCCCATTGCAGCAACATTTAAAAACTGAAACGAAAATAAAGTATTTAAGTATTACAATAATGGAAGAACAAATTAGATTTCTTACAGTTGCTACCAGAGGTAAATTGTTAGAATAAATACAAAAAGCTATATTTTGGACCATTATTGTTGACCCTACTACCGACATCTCTAAGACAGACCAAGTAGCTTTACTGATTCATTACGTACATATACATATCAATGTTGCGTTTCGCTGTTGATGGGTGCATTTAAACGTTACAATTTAGATACAGACAATATGGTTAGACAAGCGTATGATGGGGCCAGTGTTAATTAGCCAAGAAAATCATAAAGCTTTCGCATCCTACGTTCATTGTCCTCCACATCAGTTGAACCTAGTCATGCTACTGAAAAAAATGCCTCGACGAAAATATTATGTTTTTTGGAAATGTTCAAAAATGTTACTTAAAAATACACTTTCAAGGAATGTTGTTGAGTTTCAGTAGGATGTGACGCTAAATAAGATGATGTCTGCACCATTTACATCTTAATTGTTTGAGTAGTTACTTTCTTGGTCGTTTAATTTATACGAGATAAACAGCGATGGAAGACATAAGGTTTAGAATCCTCTTATTGTCTTTAAAAATCTAATTGATGTTTGTTAACGAAGGGTTTTTCTTAAGAATCTAAAAAACTTCATCTTTCTTACTTTTAGCGACGCTGTAATTGTATTAGCCCTACATGGTATGCAAAAATAATATTTTGCTTGCAATGAATCAATCAAAAATTTGGCTTCAGATGTCAAATTACTATGGGTGGAGGGGGAATCAATAAAAAAATCACTTAGGGTAGTCTGTGAAGGCGGATTTGTCTTGAACTGGAAATTTACGAACTTTCACAGAAGGACATTTCTGACTAGAAGATTTAAAACTGACCGTTCTTGTAAATTTTAATTTGGTAAAAAACAAAAACAATGTTTCAATAAATTATGACACGAGATGTCGCATCAGTTACTAGTCCATAGGGATGTACGTTTTTATTCACGACAACTATAGGATGTCCGAAAAACTATGACTACTTTTCTGTAGTCAGTATTAGCGAACTATGAAAAAATATCCTCAAAAATTTATAGCAAAATAATCCTTTTGAAAGCAATTACTATTCGAAACACAATATTCGTGAAGACAATTTCTTACAATTTTTACTCTGATAATTACGAGTATATTAACGAAAGTAGACGAATCTTTTGGTTATACCTTGACACAGACTATTCAAAAAGTATTTTTTCGAAATGCAAGTGTTCCAGACTGTTCAAAACTTAGTTTTTGTGAGTGGATTGTCTTTTGGGCAGTTTTAAGTTTTCAATGCAGTAAGTCTTTTACCAGATTCTACCAGAACGTTGTCATCAGTATTTAGCGGATCACGTGCCCGAAAAATTCTTCGAAAGTGGTTGTTCGTAAACACTGCAGTAATTCGAACAGTTGATTCTTCGATACGTACTTTTCCGAAATCTACCAATTATTGGTCAAAGTATATCAGCGCATAATGAACATACAGCAGTGTACTACTTCTTGAGCAGGCTATATCGTTCGCCACAAATATTAAACCGACCATTTACGTGTATTGTTTAGTAGAACAAGATACGCTGCTGAATGTTTATTATGCTGTGGTATATCGTTCTGGTGATTAATATATTTTTGCAATATTAACCAATCAAATTGTCAATCTTTAAATAAATGTGGGAGTCTTTTATTGTGATAAATATATTTTTATCAGAGTACTTGCGGCTTCAACCTAAAAATTAAGATTAAACCATTACAATTTATCAGAAATTATTCGTTTAATCTAAAGATATGCATAAGTCTATTGATAATAGTAGTCTTTAATATTCTGTAATATGTACGACGTTGATTTTTTACATAAAAATTTATTCTCGTATTACAGGGCATCGTGTCGCAATTTTTCTCTCCTTAATTGATATTTTTCATGGAAAAATTTTTCAGCCAAAAAAATTACCCTGTAAAAAATCAACCTCTTGTGTATGTGATTTTCAAAATTGTATATATCAATTCACTGAACTAATTTCTAAAATTCGAGGTAAAATTAGTTCCGTACTCAAATTTAAATGAAAAAATGCAAGAATGGTATATTCTTTAAGAATGGGTTCTCATCAGTGAGATGTGAAAACGTTCCTTTTCTGACTAACAATGTAAAGTAGATCGGAGAAAGTCTTTTTCTTTACTTACTCATAGCACACATCAATTATAATATTTTAAGGTAACATATGGCAAGGTTTTTTAAGAATGAAAACCGTTCAAAAATTCACTTGTTGTATAATTTTGTTAACGTATTTTTACTTTAATGAGTGTATTCATTAAATTTTTATAAATAAATTTTCTTAATACTTTTTGAACGGAACGGAAAAGTTATCATGTTAATTTGAGTAAAATTTGTAAAAAAAAAAAGTTTTTTAATTAGGAGAATATAATTGCATATTAATACATAGTTTTTTTATTCTAAACAACTTTTATAATTACATTTTTCGATTTTGTAAATAATAAATGTACTTTACTATAATACCAAACTCATAATTTTTGTCAAACCTTGTATGCGACTGAAAAAATATAATATCTGATGATTGTATTGTAAATTTTAAAACATGCAGAACTTTTTATAAAGAATAACTTTTTTCGTAAATTAATAATAAAAAAGGTTCCCATATGTTGTCAACTTAAGTAGATACTCTGTATACGTATCTCTGTGAATAAATTGATGTAGTTTCATTGTGTAAGGGCAGGTGACAACCTGAGTTAATTTTTTTGCATATCGATGAATAACTAAGTACAAAAACCTTTAAACGGTAATTAGAAATTATGTTATAAAATATTTAATAATTGCACGTTAATTTGAAACGTACATCGGTTGAGAAATTTTGGATTAATTAGATATTCAAAGAGCACATTAGTACCACTATAAATTATGAAAATCAAATTGCACATTAATCATTAACAATTTAGTGCTACTTCAGTTTATAGAGATGTTTAGTCTTTTATGTGTTCATATGCGAATAGTAATAGTTGAAGTACCTACGTACTCACTCATCTGTAATCTGCTGTGATAATAGGTGAGGAAATAATCAAAATATATTTCAACAATAACATTAGATACTGTCTTATTGTTCGAATTTGTGATATTGTTGATTCGGTACTCATTTTTTATAACTACTTCAAAAATAGTACCTATCTGTTAGCAGGTAATATAAGAATAACCGAAAATTTCCTAATTGTATACGTAATATTTAAACTGTATAATTGGCTTCCAAATAGTTTGTTTATGTTACGGTTAAATTTAGTGTATGTATTCTTGGAATGTGCGTGCATGTAAAAATTTCATGTTAATTAAATGTTAATTGAAAGAAAACGATCACTTCCGGTTTAAAATAGGAATGTTTTAGATGTGTGACAATACAAGCGAGCACAATCAAAATTATTGAATCGTGTGTGCAAATGCAAATTAAGTTCCGTTAGTCGAATTATGCATTATGAGAGAGAAGTAGTATAATGGTTTATTATTAATTGGCTGAGCATATATTTTTTTGCGAAAAGCTTATTAAAACGCAATCCAATTTTACATAATGGAAAAGGTTGCATTGTCTGGAGGAAGACCAAATTGAGATACTGTCGATTTTTATTGTTCCTTTTCATTATTGTGATAATGAAACAATTATAATCTTATAACGAAGTGTAAACATATACAGGGTCATTGATGGTCGATGGTAGGTTAGACGTTTATGAAAAACGGGCCATAGGAGTAATCTGAAAATTTGGCTATTGCCATAAATAGACACGATCTATCTTTCTAAAATATTTTTATTTTGGCGGTGTTGCCGCTTCTACTTCAAAGTAGTAACAACTTGTCCAAAATAAATTTGTTAAATTGGTGCTTAACCTCTATGAGGGATGATTTTTAAGAGATTGAAAGTTTCGGAGTTCTCTTTTTGCCGATTAAAAAATCATATCGTCTTTCCATTTACGTAACTGTCACATAGTTTACTTGTAATTATCAACTTGATGACTAAATACATTATTTTGTTAGGACACCCTGTATTATCCAAACGCTAGACTACAACTACAATTGAAACATACTAAGATACAAGTAATGACTTCCAAAAAATAATACCAGCCGCCGTATTTCTTATTAAGATTTTGAGGAGGTGACTACTTCTGCTCGAGGGATGATTATTATCGTATTTTAGTTTGACCAAATTGCGTCCTCCTTTCTATTAAAGTTGACATGTTTTGGGGTTTTGTTTAATCCATCTGATTTTCTCTTTCTCTGCACAGCAAACTTTTAGTTTGAACACACTGTATATCTTGTATCTCAGTATCATACACAGAGTAATCTGCGTAGAGCGTGCATTGAAAGTTTTTGAACTTGCATATAAATCCAAAACTTGAAATTTGGTTCGCGACCATAATTGACCATTTTCGTTCTACCTAAAATATTTTTAGACCTTCAGCTGTATAGGGTGTGTCAAAAGTTGCTATCAACTATTTTAAATACAAACCTATAATTCTGAGTTTATATAAACTTAATTATGTAATCTTATTTTTGACCGTTTTTGATATATGTAATTTTTTTTCAAAAAAAATGGTGTTTGTAGTAGTTAACGAAAAAAATTTTATCTCGCAAATCAGTAGAGATTATAAAATTAAATTTATGGAGCAGTTGACTGAAAATCCAGGCTTACTACTAATGTCCAACTGGTGGTTCCATTTTGTACCATATGGGCACAGGCAATTTTAAAATATCACAATCAAAAATGATCAAAAAGTCAATTTTTTACACCCAATTCCTCTTGAATGACGTAAAAAAAGCAGAATATGCCATTTGAAAAAATTGACCTTTAGATCATTTTTGATGGTGATATTTGAAAATTGCCTGTGGTATGGTACAATATAGAACTCCCAGTAGGACATCAGGAGTAAGTCTGGAATTCCAGTTAACTGCTCCATAAATTTTATTTTATAAACTCTCTGATTTGCGAGATCAAATTTTGACGTTAGTTATTACAAAGTACATTTTTTGAAAAATAATATGTCAAAACGGTCAAGGATAAGATAACATAATTTAGGTTATACAAACTCAGAATTATATGGCCAATCGACCCATGTAAAATGAATTATAGGTTTGTATTTAAAATAAGAAACTTGATACAACTTTTGGCACACTCTGTATAGTTGAAAGTTTGAAAATATTTTAGGTAGAACAAAAATGATCGATTATGGCTGCATACCAAATTTCAAGTTTCTGATTTATCTACTAGTTAAAAAACTTTTAATGCACGCTCTACACAAATCACCCTGTATACATGTAGAAGAAGTATGGTTCAATTTAATAAAGTACATGTAAGATGATACTTAATTTATTTTGGAGGAAATCTACCTATACTCAAGGTAGATGAAGTATCAGTTAAGTATTAAATAAGTAAAGGAACTACCGGGAGTACAGGAAGTGTCGAGGAAGTAAAGGAGGTACCTAGGAGGTAAAAAGTACTAAAAAAGCACAGAAAACCCTGTGTACTTCCTAGGAAATATAGGAAGTATTCTATTTAAACGAAGTAGTGTACAAATTGTAGCTCAGCGGTTTACCCATCGGGTATCAGGGTATGCAAGTTTGTGGAAGTTTGAAGTTTGATGGAAGTTTGTGGAAGTTTGATGGAAGTATGTGAAGTTTAAGAGGAAGTTAGGTGGAAGGTATGTTGAACGTGACAATCCTCTAAACAAATTATAGAATAATTAAGTAGAAATCTGTATATCAAGTTATTTTCCCCTTATCTATGAGTTGGGACGGAATCAATACTTAGTTATGTGTTCCGTTGCGCGGCTTTACTTCATAAGTTTTACTTTGCTCGTTCCGAAAAAAACAGCCATTTAGTCACTGGTTAGTATAAGAAAACTCTATATAAAAACTAAAGTTCTTTGACGATAGCAATAGGATGATGTCACGAAGCAGTTTGCTACAGGGTTGTCATGTTTGCATATAATTTTTCTTTTCTACTAACTGCACTTCTAATTACATTGAAAATCATAACCTTTTGTCTTTTCAAACTGACCAATATTTGCACAATAACTAATAATAAGCATATAATTACATTCATTCGGGTAAAAAAATAACGTATAAAACTATATACACAACAACTGATACAAACTGCAAGAAAGAATATTGGAACATCGTGAAATTTTACCAACTTAACATAAGTAAAGTAACTTTAATTTACATCATGGTAACAGAAAATTTTCAAAGTTAATGAATGTAATGAATTACTAAGTTTGACGTCATTCTATTCTTAACGTAAACCGACTTTATATTGAAATTTCTGAGAAAATTGGAAGGTTAAAATTTCCGCATAATGTTAAAATCAAAGGTATAGTCGGACCATAGATAAATCGCTACTCCAGGCAACGGCTTACGAATTGTAACAGATACTGTACTAGAACAGTAATCATGTACCGTACTATAATGTGAACAACCATCTTGGGTAAACGTAAAAATGCACAGTCTCTGTGATTTGATAGCTTTTCTTTACACTTAATCGACTTAAATATTTGTTATCGCTTGAGTGCATAATCCTATAATCCGGATTACGAAATAACTATGGGCCGACCATAAATTCTTCTGAATTTTATCCTGCCTAATAATCCGTTGTGATACAATTCTAGGTTATCTAGTTTCTTAAAATAAGATTTTATAAGTAAGTAAATGGGACTAAATTTAATTATCTAATTTCCGCAACTACACAACCTTTTAAAACATTTTCTTTTGTCATTCTTGAAATAATCAAAATGATATAGACTATGTGGCAAAATAATTTCACAATGTATATTTAAAAAAAAACGTTTCATTTAAAGAATATCAATCTGTTGAGTGTCGTGGTTGGACTATAGTAATAAACCTCGACGAAGCAATTGATCTAATGGCTGCATTTTGTACTTTTTGTCTAACTATGATTGGAGGACTTCCAGGTAAAAACATGTGAGCATCCAGTCTGAAAAGAGAATAGAGGTGGTTTTTCATTTGGACGTAAATCATCATTTTTCTTTATTCTGTTAATTTTTTTATTATCAATTGGGTCAAAGGAATTTTTATTGACTTGAGTTCTTTAGAATGCGTTCAAGGGCGTTCAAACTCAAAGACAGGAGAATTACGTGAGATTTCAGAATATTTTTCAAAATTAGTCAATACTATTTCATACCTTATACCATCTCGTAACAATGTTCAAAGCAATGTAGGTATTTTTGATAAAATCTACTAAATATTTTTTGTGATGCTTTGATTGAAAATATCTTTTTCTGTATATTAAAGCTATTTATGTCCTTAATCAACGTTTTTATGGCGAGGTTATGGACGAGTTGCATATAACATTTTATGGTCAACTGTATGATTTTACTCAAACAAATATGAACTACAGAAAGGATTTGTCATACCTACGTATACCTAGTCATCTTTGCTTGTGTTTATAAATTGACAATTTTTACTCTTAAAATCCTCACATTTATTCTGACATTCACGTTTGGCATTGACAGCCGTCTATAAAGTTACATAAAAAGACTATTCCATAAAGAGGCACTTTATGACCGAAAAACTGTGTCATAAACAGATCGAAGTTGGTCGGTTGACCATAAATGGTTTTTGATTCTACCTAAGATGACAGCGTTTACTTATTTTTTTAGACTGTCACATAAAATAGAAAAACAAGCGTTTCGCGCAGTACTCCGCATCGTTCTGATATCAACAAACGTGTAAAAGAGTATCGGAAGTGTGCGGCAACATAAAAAATTTTGCTCGAAAAATAATATAAACGTTTAACAGCGTCGCAACTCGCAACTTAATAATTTTAATTAAAAAAACCCGATTCGTTGTAGGAAATAAATTAAATAAAAAACTACTTCGGGACAAATCGATGTTCCGCGCCCGCACGTTTTCTTTTATGACCAGTTTTAGAAATAGTTCAAACAAAAGTTATAGAGAATAAAATTTCAAACAACTTTTCTCTCATAATATTTTTGTATAATTAATAATGGTGGAGATATTGTTAAAAGAATTAGTGTCACGTGATAGTCATAACTCAATAATTACTTATCGGGTCAAAAAATAGTTAAACAAATTATAAACGACTTGTATTTGAAGAAAAAATGCCTAAAAAGAATATTTTTGTCAATATTCCAAGATTTCGAAAATATATGTAAGTAAACGACCCTTTTGATTTGATAGATGATGCCCAAGATCTACACTATTATAATAAAGAACCATATGCAAAGTTTTATAAAAATCTGATTGGCGGTTTTCTTGATATTTTGTTTACATACAGGAAGCACTGCCAGTCGGCCATCACACAAATTTTTTTCTGATTCATTATAACGTAGGTACCTACTTATTTATAATATGTGGAGTAAAAATTAAACATTTGTTTCGGAATATCTCCCTCCAAAATTAGGCAGTCGTATTCACGCTCACTAGGCTGCCTAGCCTTCAGCCACACCCTAAGATGCGATTAACAACGAAACTATTTGTATATGAACGTTGCATTTGGCAGTACATTTGTGTTCTGATATAGTCACCATTTTACGTTTATAGTCAACAATGTGTAGAATTTTTTAAAATTTATTATAAAAATTCTGTTCACCGAACGTTTCGTGAGCTACGAAATATTTACGGCCGAAATGATCGTTCAACCGAGCGATCAATTCAAGGAATTATTACCAAATTAGAGCGGTTTGGTTGGTGATTGAGCAGTCTGCGAACGACGCCGAAACGCGCGGATATTGTCGCTCTAGCTCAAAAGGTGGCTGAAGTTCTTTCTGCGACTTCAACCTGGCGGATTTTGCGAAAAACTTGTGCACGCATCCCTATAAGATGCAATTGGCAGAGGAACCGAAGCTTCAAGATCACCAAGCTTGTCACAAGTTTGTTGATCGGGCCTCGTCGTCAAGAAAAATTGTCGCATTTGAGGAGGCAGCAGATAGTTTTCTTGTGAATTTACCTAAATTTACTACCTGAAATTTGGACGTTTGTGTTTTTAAGTAGAGCTTTGAGGAAGAGAAAAATTGTTGTCGAATTGAATTAAATTTACAAGAACACTGTTCAAGTAGCTTGTTTTTTTTTCATCCTTAAGGAAATTTTGGTCTGGACTTTATCGAATTTCAATTACTGTTAATGAGGATTTTGGCCAGGCGGTGTTAATAGCGAACGATATGGGGCCATGATACCGACCTTTTCTGACCTAAATTAGATGTCATGAACCTGAACGACATGTGCTAAGGTGTGTCAAACATTGGGGATAGAAAAGGTTTCCAGAACTCGTTGTTTTGAAAATAGGCGACGTGAATTGACTCAAGATCGTACGATTTAACGCCCTTAGATTTTTCTCAGTCGCTGCTTTATGGCAGCAAACCAACAACAATTGGCCAATTGATAAACAATTTAAATTATTGATGAGATCCAGCCCGACTTATGTAGCAGAGTCGTAGAAAATTGGGCTTCTAATTTATACGCCCATCATACTAATGCAGTTAATAAGACTTAAATTGCGAAAATTCAGAATTTTATCGGAAATTTGCAGAAGACGTAATTAAACATAAGAACAGTAATACAGCATTAAAAAAAGTTTAGGTAAACGAAATTTTTGGTTACTAAATATTGTTATACATCCAATAAGTGAATGAGTAAAAATTATAAAACTCACTGAAAAGTTGGTTCTTATAACGAATATTCTGTTCCGTATTCATGGTTTTACTGTGTAGAAATTAGCAGAAGTTCTTAGAAATTAATTCAGATGTTAATATTCATAGCAAGTTATGAAGACATCTTCAATTCCAGCACTTATTTATCTAAAAACTTCTGAATTCACTTCAGTTTCAAATCTATTGCTAATAAAATATTAATCTTATAATTGTAGAATTCTCAGTTTTCTGCAAACAATCTTTTAAATACAATAGACTAATTTATTTTTAAATACAACCAAGATTTTAATTTATTAATTAATTAGTTTCATCATACTGATAGTAGAGATACATTAAGCAAAAGTTTTGTCAACAAGTTCAGTACAAATCAATGGCGTAGCTCAAGGGTCTTTAATTGGTTCTTTTTTGTTTCAAAATATGGTGATAGTGTAAGTTTATTTCAACTAAGAAAATGGTGGGACATAATTTTAAGCTTTAAAATAATAAACAACATTTAATTGTTGCTCATTACTGAAATATAATTTAAAAGATATTAATTATTGATAAAATCTTTTGATTCGATTGTCTTTTATATCGTTTTTTATATACAAACGAAGACGTGTTTATTTTTAGGTATAAGTGCCGTTATTTTTATTTTTGTCTTATGTTTATATCTCACAGGGTTATGGCTGACTAATGGTTACACGCAATGGACTTGACAGTTCGTAGATTGTAATATAAAAAAAAATTAAACAGAAAGTGTATAAATTGGTATTAAACTTAACTAATATTAAATTTACTGAAAGAAATCGAAATTCTTATTGTTGATGATGAATTCTCTCCTTTATCTAAATGCCACGTTTTTAAGTGCGTTTAACATACTCGCCTCCACTTTCTTGCTTTGTTCATAACAACCGCGAGCTTTCTACATTTCATCGAGACAAATCTCTTTAGAAATTATTCCAGTTTAGGCGTAATTCTGGGCAAGACTGGAATTTTAAGTAACGCTATCTCTAAACTGTTCTCTTGTTAATCGTCTTATCCTTTGAATTATACGAGCAATTTGTTTCACATTTCCGATAAAAGCAAAAAGATGTAATGTATTGAAAAAGTTTTCTTAAAAGTAAAGATAAAAACCCATTAGTTCTAAAAGGAATTTATGTGGTAATTAAAAAATCTTTGGCAATAGCGAAATAACTTCCGTTGTAAGCTTTCAATCGACTCATCTGAACAGTATTTCAAATGAACGCATTACTTCATTATTTAGGAATGTGAAAGTGTGTTTTTTCCGAAATGTGTGGGATTTATTGGGATATGTTGTCGGGACGCTGTCTGGATAAAACAATGTTTTTTTAATGTTTGTCTTTATATCGTCTTGGCATGTTGCCATTAAATTAAAATACTTCCGAAAACATAGTGGATTGAATCAAGTTTTTACTTCGAAAATGGTAAAAATGTTGTATTCTACATTAACTTTTTATTATTAGTAATAAAAATCAATTTTTACATATTTATATACCGTCGTTTCCTTTTGTTTATTTGCACTTGAATAATAACTCCATTATGTTATTAGGATATTCATCTATTTTATGTAATTCGCCGAGGTTTCTATTTCGTAATGAATCTTCGTTTGGTGGTTCTAAACTTCTAGTGTTTCTAACATTTTCAGTTGATTTTTATTGTATATTCCACACCCCTTGATATTTCATATGGTTTCTTGAGATTTTTAATTATACTTTTTCATTTGATTTTCTTACTGTAAAAAATACTGAAAATATTTAGGTATGGGGAAACTTAATAGTTCTTGATAATATTTAGTATTAGTTAGTCGCTGAAATTATGAACACCTTGTATATATAGTCAACTGCAAGCTATTTTAAACAAATGGGTACCGTCTTTGTATGAAATTTAAATATAAGGTTAAAATTTTCATTTTCAGAAACCCTCGAAATGTGTATTTTCAAAAACGGTTCTGCCAATTTCGAAATGACTTTAAAAATGCATCAAGACACCGAAATCTTAGCACACAAATGTTTTGAACATCTAATACTAAAGTATTGTATATAATACTGATGAAGAGGTACTTCGTTGAAGTGAATCCAAATTTAAGTTTTCGGTGAGCTTCAGCAGTTATTGTATAGTCTGTCCAGAAACGAAGCGAAGTAATAAATCAAAATGCTTAACAGATTCCAATGGCGTACCGATGTATTGATACTTTTTCGAAAAGGGGGTTAAAAATGTAGAAGATGTGTAACCTTTCATCATTAATTAATTATTGTTTGTTCTTTCTATATTTTATTATACCTTAAATTTTCAAACTCTATAAAATGGTTTCTAACAAACAATATGTTTTATAGTTACAATGATATGTTTAAAATTACTTTCAATAAAACACAATAAAACGCAATCGTAATTTTTTTTTGTCAGCAAAACCCATGTACACGCCTATGATCTTTAGTTTAGACCTCAAGAACAGGTACGTCCCATTGTTAACGGATTAGAGCTGTTCATAAATAACTTACGTTGTAACACTATAGTATGGAAGCGGTATATCCTAAAACTAGTTTTAATATCTTTTATGTATTTCATACAAAATCGTGTACCGCTTATATGTAAAATAAATGAACTATTTTAATTTATTACTTCGCTTCGTTTCTGGACAGACTTTAAAAACAAATATTGAGTGTTTTTCGTGAGCAAAGTTCTTAATTCATTTTACAACAGTTCGTCAAGGCTATGACTCCTAATGAAGATTATTTGTATAGACGAATCATATTTTACTATGGTAGGTATTTTCAATTTCCATAATTCTCGTATTTAAACTGAAAATCCGTGTTTAGTGTAGTAATTAGTGTTTTGGTGATGATGATGATGACCCTTAATTTATCTTATAGTTAATGGGATTCCCAAAAAATTGGGCCTTCTTGTATGAGTTAGGTAATACGAATCAATGAAACACTGTACCTTTTTAGTTATCGACGTCATTCAAAATTTTTAATTCATTGT
The DNA here is from genome assembly GCA_030710515.1 of Abscondita cerata. Lineage (NCBI taxonomy): Eukaryota > Metazoa > Arthropoda > Insecta > Coleoptera > Lampyridae > Abscondita > Abscondita cerata. Next base: position 32,411 of record JALBCR010001997.1, read on the forward strand.
GTTAAACTGTGTGTCGTATGCTTATTGTTAAATTTTATCTTTCTACGTTTTTAATTGCACTAATTCTCGGTTTTTATGGTCTGGTCTAAAGAGGCACTTATTTTGGAATCCTTGACAACACTATGTTTTTGTTATCTTGAAAAAGACTGGCCACATGCCAGTCGAAACGTCGATAACTAAAAAAGTACCGTGTTTCATTGATTTGTACCACCTAACTCCTACCAGAAGGCCCATTTTTTTGGGAATCCCGTTACAGCTATTAGACGCCTTAAAAAAGACTGAACCCAGTAAGTCGAAACGTTGGCGAAATAATACACATGGTGTTTGCCTGACTTTCTACTCCGTACACTGCTATAGAAAGCCCAATATAGTTTGAGATACAAGTTATCCACAATATCCATAAGATTGTTTGCCGGTATCATTGGAAATGCGTCTTTCATTCCCCTTGAAGAGGCGAGAAATAGACACGCTTCTGTTGCTTCACCTTTCCTCGATAAGCTGGCTACTCTAGCATTTAAGATCTACTTTATCTAGTAAGGGATATACATGGTAAATACGCATACGTTTGGAAATGATAGGGGACATAAAAAGGGTTTTAAAAACAAGTCTGTGATCCATTATAACCAAGCTACAGAGTGTTTTATTTATATCGTTTATTTCTTTATTTAGCTATTACTCACGAATTGCATTGTGAATTTTCTTCATATTCGCCACATATTTTCCTTGTTCGATAAAGTATCTAATTGCGTATACACATTAATATTAATACAGGTACGGATTAAAAAATTAAAGAATTTTGTTTACTAAATAAAAGTCAAAATTTTGAAAAAAAACTATGTTAAAATGGACACTTTCTTTACTTAAATGTTTCCGTAATACCAGAAATACATCATCTCCCCCTGAATGTAGAACGTCTCATAGATACAATCAGTAGATTCTCTATACGTGTCAGTGTTTCCTTCAGTCACCGATAGATGGCGTTATGCGTTGGCTTTCTGGTTTCGTCATTGATTGAATATCGTGATTATAGTGTCGTGATGGATATCGATTCAGAATCGATTATATTTTATCAAAGATGGCTGCGCGCTGTAATACCGGAAATAATGTTACCACACGACGGAACAACGCAATAATTTAAAAATAGATTTTTTAAAGTTTTTAATATTTCATTTGTACAAATATCACTAGGATATACTATTCAGTTTGTTTGAATTAATCTTTAATTTTATATCGAGTGTTACGTGGAAAATAACAGGAAACTAAAATATTATTATAATGTAACACGTATCGCCACCTTTCGGCAACTTCGGGAAGTTCATATGCAAATATAGAATTATCTGGGCCTTATACATTCCGGGGAAGATGATGTATTTCTGGTAATACACAATACTATATGCTTTTTAGAACCCTCTTGTCTCTTATAACTTATTCGCATTTATAAATGAATCACCCTGTACACTCCGGGAATGTGCTTAAAGGACGGATAAATTAAGGGGTGGATGAGGAACAGACGAAGTTACTGGCCCACAGAATTCATCTACTTATAAGCCATGAGATAACCTCTGAAAAACTCGCTGCAGCCAGACGAGTATCGAACCCGAGTATCCCGAATGAGAAATGAACCGTGGCCATTAGCCTCGGTATTATTGGAAACTAAGCCTGTAGCAATAAGACGTGACTACTGGTTTCACAACAGAGCACCTGCTAATTTCGCATTAAATGTACATCAACATTTAATAACTCTTTATCTCCAAAAATGAATGTGTAAAGACGTAAATGCGTCCACGTATACATAACAAAGGAATCAAAGTCATTAACAACCATCGTGATGATCTTTAATAAACCAACAAAATATGTATCTTCCAATCTCAGCATTTATACTCCCAGGAATTGAAGCTTCGAAGGAAAAAGCTTTAAAATGATTTCTCCAGAGAAGTACAATAATAACAATATGCATACGTAATTTAAGTGGACTGTAAAAAATTGATCACTGTGTGATAATTTGGTTTTCTTTCAGACTTACTTGATAACTACGTTCGTATTGTACTCACTTACAACGTTTTATCACGTCTCAAACACTGATCGATGTACTATTATCTATTGATTTTCTCATTCTCTAACCACTCTCCTTCTAAGAAAAACTGTAAGTTACTGTTTTAGTGGAATAAATAATTTTTCACGAAAAAAGAATTTTTTAAAACCAAAATTCCGGGGTTTTTCTTTTCTTATCATGTAGATAATATTACTGTCTTTGTATTGTGATTGTCCATCTATCTTTCTTGACTAGTTTTTTTATTATGTTTCTTAGTTCATTTTTTTTAATTGATCGTCCTTATTGTATAAGCGTTTTTAATTTTTAGTTTCCCACTAGTATGTAGGGTTTTTTTGTAGGAGGGTTAGTGATTAAAACGCGATGAAAACCTTTTAATGCCGGGGTCCATCGACCCATCACTAACCCTCCTACAAAGAAGGTTCTACATCAATTAGTGGAAAACAAAAATTCAAAATTCATTTAATTTCTTTTATTTTTTTGTTGGCTTTTTTACTTTCGAACGGTTTTTATCAATAGGTACATTTTTATAGTATTACGCTTTATAATACTCCATTTCCAAGCTATCAATTACTGTAGGGGTTCAAGAATATTTTTGTTTTGTTTTGCTTTAGATCCATATATTTGCAAAACCCTGTAAGTAATCTAATTTTTAAATTGATATCGTACAAATGTCATACTAAATAAATAAACAGAAAAATGTAGACAGCGGTACTCGGCGCAAAGCGAAGCATCCACAAACAAATATTTCACTCTGTTTGGGGGGTTACCAGGGTGGGGTACCCAGAACATGAGTTCATAACAATCACTGGGACAATTCAATTAGTTGGAAAAATTCACTCTTCAAAATTGTTTTATTCAATTTTTTAAGTTGAATATGAAAATATTTAATATCGTACAGATTCTCACAATTTGTAAAATATTCAAAAGTATAAAAACTATAGTGCATAAGTTGTTTCTTTCTAGTTGAAACATTTATTGCAATAATACAGTAATTCAAAACTATTTAGTATTAATAATCTTTTCAGTATGCATGATATTAATTTTGGAAAACTATTGGATGTAGTGTAAACTATATTTAAAACTATTTTTTTTATTGTATTAATCGTTATTTGTCTAACAAGTGAGGAAAGCGATTCTTTTTAATACTCGGGCTCGAGTGCTAGTGAGAACATTAGAGTGAGAGTGGAAAAAGGCTTTCCTCATGTAGGACACAACATTTATTGCAATCGTAGTTATTGTTACAGGATTTCGTCACATTTTCGTACGTAAAAGCAAAGTTGATAATAGGAGGGTCACAATAGTCTCGCTACAGTATTCTGTAGTATCGGTGTGGTCTCAATCTGTCATAAGCGCAGCCGCGTGATTCTAACCAATAAAGGTAAGGTAGCAATATTTTAAAAGTCGAAATATAAGATATTAATTTAAACAAACCTGATTGAATACTAAATTAAATTGTTTAAGCAAAATGTGATCTTACGACATCTCGTGTAAGCGTGACACCGTGTCAATGCTTTTACGAATTATTTTTTTATGTTCGATGCTCCACAGTTTAAAGACCACCGCCGATCTTGTACGGTTGTATGCCGCACTTAAGTATACACCTCTGATGAGCTCATAATAAAGAGCGAATGTGGCATCAGGTGTTCTTTCGTTGCGTGTTTGCTTCTGTACAAGTTTTTATGGCTATCGACACACGTGCGTTCAAGCATTAAAGCTGTTGCTTAGATAACGATATGCGTTAAACGCGGCATTTTCTTAGTTTAAATTGTTTACTTCTAGGCGCATATAGTTCTATTGCACATTCTTACATTTTTAAAGAGGCATTTTGTAACACGACATTTTATTTTCGCTAGTGAGGAAAAACCAATTATCCTCACATTTTGTAGAGAAGAAACGTCCGTTTTCTAAGTATGTCGTGGAAACGTCCGTTTTCTAAGTATGTCGTGGAAAACGGATGATTCTTCTCTAAAAATAGTGAGGAAAATGTAGTTTTTCCTCACTAGCGAGGAAAATAATGTCGTGTTAAAAAATGCCTCTTTAAAAAATGTAAGAATGTGTCATTAGAACTATATGCGCCTAGTACTTAGTTAAACAATTTGATTTAGTATTCAATCAGGTTTGTTTAATTTAATATCTTATATTTCGACTCTTAAAAAATTGCTAACCTACATTGATTGGTTACAATTACGCGGCTGCACTATGACAGATTGATGACCACAGAATACTGCAGCAGACTATTGGGACCCACCTATTATCAACTTTTTGCTTTTACGTACGAAAATGTGACGACATTCTGTAACAATAAGTTACGTTTACAATAAATATTACTTCTTTTCATTAGGTTTTTGGGGAATGTGGAAAAAAAAATGTTGTGTCTAACACATGAGGATAGCCTTTTTCCACTCTCACTCTAATGCCTCACACGTTACGCTCGTGAGGGTAAAAGAATTACTTTCCTCACTTGTTGAACAAATAATTATATTCCACCCGTATATTAGAAAAAATTAATTCCTTGTGAATTTCCATTGTTAATTTCTGGATCCGTATAATTTATTTTTTCTTTTATATATGAAATCCCCGACAACTTTTTCTCTGTACTTCCGCATTGCCTGAAACTTTGCCCCTCTTCGAGGTTTAGTTTTCTTCGATTCATTTTACCGGTTTATTTATTTTCTTCTTCATCGATCTTTTCTAATGAATGCATGTATTGTTGACGTTAAACTCTTTCGGTACGTTTTATTTGTACTTTAGCACGTATTTATGTCATACTTCCTTTACTTAAAACGCATTTCTCGTAATAAAGTTGCTGTATTGTTCTTTATTCTCACGTTTTAAGATTATGTAGGTTTGTACTTTGTTTGATGATTGCAATTGGAATTTGTGTTTTATTTAATTTAATAGTTTTCTAGTGTATTAGGTCTTATCTATAAAATCAAAGCAAGCGGTATAAACAATCAAGTCGAAGCACCTCAAGGTAGCATTCTGGGGCCACTTCTCTTCGTGGTTAACATTAACGATTTAACTAAATACTTAACCGTTAAGATTTTAATTGATTAATTACACTGACCATACCGACACCGATTTCATTCTAAAAAACTAAAAAGCAAACTAAAAATATAATCTTGAATCAGAAGTACTAAATAAAGTGATACTGATTTTTGAGTGTACTGACAATAATAATGATATAATTATGTAACTTGTCTCACGCGAAATTTGTCTTGTAATCGAGATGGGAAAGTGCTAGTGACACCGACTGTTAGATATTTAAAAATACGCAATTCAGTAGACTGTAAGGCAAACATAAAATATTCTTCTACTACTTCTATTGTTGTTTAATTTTCTTTCTCATTTATCTAATTTATATATTTTGTTTAAAGATAAAGCTTACGATTGCGTGATGGTTTTCCATCATGCATGTCTTCGTTATTTTCAATATCAGGATATGTGGTCGATTTGGTTGCCTTTATTTTCACTCGGGGTTATCCATGTTTCCTTGTGTATTAGAGTGTAAAAATTTTGCGCTGTTTATTATTAGACCAGTAGATGTTGCGTAATTATAAACTTTTATTCTTTGTATGCATGTACTGGCATTATTATTCAAAACGGCGTTGCATGCACGTTGTTTGTGGAATTTGATAAAGATTTCGTGCCAGATTAACGAATACTAATTGCAATGTATACTTACGTAGATGATTTTCGCCCTTGTCTGCCAGTTTAACATCTTGATAATGATCGACAGTAAATTCAAGTAAATCATTGTTATTGTTACAAGTATTTACTCAAATTCAAACTTTTTCCAGGTTGAATAATTGAATTCTAACGTTCTTATTTGTAACAAATATGTGCGCGATTCCTTGAATTGTAAGCATTCATATAATTTTAATACAATAACTTACATTTGGTTCGCGGAAGAAATCTTTTTAGAATTTGCTTGCTTGACGATAGTGCCTTGGTGTAACTGGCTCTCAATGCATCATTATCATTTCGTCAGAACGGAATTAATTTTTTTACACATACTTGTGATGATGATGATTGCAAAAACACTGTGTAGAGTTACAAGTTCAGTCAACGACTGAAAATTGGATTACAGAGATAAAAATTACTTATCAATTAGATACAACACGTAGGAAAAGTTCGCGGTAATCGAATTTGCTTTATTAATACGTCTAATCAATGAAACATAGTAGTAGTGGAAAGTAGGAGTCTACCGTGAATCTTAATAATTAATTTACGCGTTTTTATTTCAGAGGAGAAGTCTTCGATCGCCTCGTAAAATGGATCGCCTGCGAAGGTCGTTCAGGGATTCTTTTCGGAGACGGAAAGAAAGGATGCCGGAAAGTTCTAAGCCACATCAATGGCAGGCCGACGAATCGGCAGTTCGATCTGGAACTTGTACGTTTTCTGTGAAATATTTGGGATGCGTTGAAGTATTCGAATCTAGAGGGATGCAAGTTTGCGAGGAGGCCATTAAAGTTTTAAGGGTTAGTACTTTTATTATATTATATAATATTAACCTAAAAGCACCTTGTTACGTGCCAATTGCTTTATCAGTGATTGTTGACAATAATCACAGAAGCGTTTTCGTCAGTGTGGGCGAGCCAGAAAATGGCGAAACGCTTACTAACTGTGGGGTACTCACGATAATATCATATTATGTATATCCAGCCACTAACACAAAATCCATACATATTCAGATAAATCCATATGCAGGGTGGTCCACGTAATTCGAGACGGTCTCTAGTAGAGATAGGGTAAACAAATTGAGGTACATTCTGAAGAAACTTGTCCATACTAGAAAATAATATTAATTTTTGCAGTTAAGTAAAGTTTATAAAATCCTCTAAAGTTGTAATTCCAGATGAATATCATTGCAAGAATATAATATTTTCGTAAGGTGTAGGGATGAAAATGAAACCACTACCCTAATTTCAATTTGCAAATTCATCCGATGATATTCATCTGGGATTAATTTGTTTGGACCCTCTAAAAAGTGCTTCAAAGTCACTTACAGTGAGAAAAAACAGTATGGTTATACAGTGGTTATATCTCTTCCCCACAAAACCTTAAATGCAAATAAACCAAGAAAGTAATGATGCCACAGTCACTTTTTTACTCATTAAATTGGCGAAGTGAGTTATAAATATTGCAGTCTGCTACATAACCAATTGTTGCAGAAAGATATTAGAAAGTAGAAAAGAATTTCAGAATTACACTACACTGCAAAGTGTTTTTCCCCTCCCTGTATTGTAAGTAACCTATTTTGACACTGCTTTAACAAACGTAAGTGAAAGTTACTCAACAAGGTATTGTTAACGACAGGGTGTAAGTCAACTTACATCCCTAGGGAAATAATAATCTAAAATTATTATAAGTAAGTTTAATTTTTGATTGGAATAACATATTACAAAAATCCGGACAAAAATCCGCTGATATTATTATTAACTACATGGGAACGTCGTCCACAAAAGTGCACGAAGAAGCATTGAATCTTCAATGCGAAACGTCGCAATTATACTGAAGTAGAGTTTTCTTTTCCGAATCACCTTCCTATAAGCAAGGGTCCGTAGGAAACTGCGGCGAACGAAATAAATAGTAACAAATACAAAGGAGGACCATCTCACCTAATAATATTCACATCCTTCAGAACTTACTGACATCTTGGAATCTACAAATTAGACAACTACATGGGAACGTCGTCCACAAAAAGTGCACGAAGAAGCATTGAATCTTCAATGCGAAACGGCGCAATTATACTGAAGTAGAGTTTTTCTTTTCGAATCACCTTCCTATAAGCAAGGGTCCGTAGGAACCTGCGGCAAACAAAATAAATAATGATAATTTTATGTTTTCGTATGTTTACGGTAAAATTTTCAATTTTTGTGTTATTAGGCGAGGAACCATTATTTTCCTAGTAATAATCGCCGGATTAATAAATGAATAAGGATTAATACATTTGATAAGACGTTTATTTATATATTTTAAATCAGAATTTTAAAAATTCTTCATTCAGAGCTTTTGTTCTTCAGTTTTTAATATTATTTTTCTGATGAGGCGTCGAATGATTTGCTAGTACGGGAAACAGTCCTGGACTGGTTTAAAAGTTACTTGTAGACTCCAACAAGTTAAAATTAATACCTAATTCAAGTTTTTTGTAGTGGTACCCAATTTCATATCCCACAAGGTACAGTTCTCGGACCAGTGCTTCTGTCTTCGTTAATGTCGGGTGTCTCTTAAACAACAAATTCATGGCAAATGTTTGATTTTTTCTCCTCTCTTAAATTGTCTCAAACAAAACCCAAAAATTGGTTGTGTAACCCACTAAAATATTTATAACGTCACTTCGGCAATTAAATGATCTAACAAAATATGAAATAAAGCGGTTCCGATTTAAAAAAGCGAGGATGACGTCGTTATGCTTAACTCTGTATATTTACATTCAATATTGATATATACTTTTAAACCACACTGTATGTGAAAAATAAATATCAATATATGGGATTGTTAGGCTAAACATGCGGCAAAAATTCAATGGGGTTTTCCTTGGCCTAATCTAAGAATTATTTTGTCCTATGATGATTTCCTAAACACCTCTTTTATTTCGAAGATACAGGGTGAACAAAATGTGCCACAGTAACAATATTAATGTAAATAAAAAGTATGGCGTACGCCATTGAGGTTTTGTCAAATAAAAAAATTAAGTGACGTTTAAGCTGTTTGATGTGTCACATTTGTTTAAAGTGAGTTGAGTGACGTTTAGGTCTTTACGTGTCTTTAATAGTTAGTGAAGTCCGCTATTATGAATCACTATACGAACGCCGAGATGACGACATGCACTTCATGTATGGACTTGCCGAGAAGATTGAATGCTTGTATCCATGCTGGAGGGAAGTCATTTCGAACATTTTTTGTAGATTGATCAACTTTACATTTATTTTTGATATTAAATATTGTTACTGTCGCAAATTTTGTTCACCCTGTATCTTCGAAATAAAAGAGGTGTTTAGGGAAAATCATCATAGGACAAATGATTCTTAGTGTCCAAGGGAAAAACCCCTTGAATTTTTGCCGCTGTTTACTAACACCCTGTATAAGGGGTCCTCAATTGAGGTTTCTAACACGAGTGAGTGTATGTAGGAAATCGCCAGTTCGCCTACCATGTGTAGGCTTTTCCAAGGCATCTAAAAAAGAAGACGAGGGTATCAAAATTTTTCGTATAGACGGTAGGCGAAACGTCGACGGAATAAAACTAGGTTTTAATGAACTTGTGATTTCATTTTCCTCACTCCTCCCTGCTAGAAGGCTCAATTAAGGTTCCCAAAATAAACAGTAAATAATGTAGGAGTTAAAATTTTATATAATAAACTATTACACCCACATGTAAGTGTTCCGTCCTTATCTGAATGGGAAAGTGTTTACAGATAAACAATCTGTATCTCTTTGCTGTGATAATTTATTACGTACATATTATTAAGAAATTATTTCTTTAAACAGAAATTAATACTTATTTAATTTTCAGGGATCTAGAAGACGGCCGGTTCGAGCAATTCTTCACGTGAGCGGCGACGGTCTGCGAGTTGTTGAAGAAGAAACAAAAGGGTTGATGGTCGATCAAACTATAGAAAAAGTTTCGTTTTGTGCCCCTGATCGAAATCACGATCGCGGGTTTAGTTACATTTGTAGAGATGGCACGACAAGAAGGTGGATGTGTCATGGATTTTTAGCTCTTAGAGAATCAGGAGAGAGATTATCTCATGCAGTTGGTTGTGCTTTCGCCGTATGTTTGGAAAGAAAACAGAGAAGAGACAAAGAATGTGCTGTGACTATGACGTTCGATACTAAAAATTCGACGTTTACCAGAACCGGATCGTTTAGGCAACACGGTTTAACGGAAAGATTGGAGAGAGCGGTGGATGGTAATAATAAAGCTACTCCAGTGAATCCTTTTGCGATCGAACGGCCGCACGCTACTCCTAGTTTGTTGGCGAGACAAGGTAGTTGTAGAGGAATAGGTGTTATCGGACAGAATTCTCCGTTTAAAAGACAGATGTCTTTAGAGTCAACGATCTTCCAAGCAATACGGAGAGATTAAATGCTTATAGAGCAAACGGCACTACTTCGCCCACTGATATTAAAAGTGTATCTCCGATACCGGAGTTATCGCCAGGAGATTCCGTCACAGCACTATGTCAACAATTGTCGCAAGGCTTAAGTCAATTAACGCATAGTAGTTCGGACGATTTTAATTTCAATAATCAGATGTCTGTGAATCAAAATCAAAATCAGAATAATCTAACGGTAACTGTTACTAACACAACCATCAACTTTAACAAATCGTTAACTTCATCGCCTACTTTGTCTACGACTAATACAAGCAATAGTTTCACGCAATCGATAAGCTCAACCCCCGCTTCTTCGATGGTGAAGACTGTATCTCCTACAAACCTTAACTTTAATTCTAGTCTTAATCAGTCTTACACGCCAACAAAATCTTTGACCGTGAGCAACGCCAACTTACCTAAACCCGATCAGTGGTTGGGACAAATAGTTAATTTAGCAACACCCACCCCTGGTATCGATGGCATTCCTCCGCCGCGAACTAAACCTCCAACCATATCGGCCCATTCACGCGCAATGTCGTTGGATTCGGGTTCGACTTACTCAAGATCTCCCGATCCGTTTGACGCAGAATGGGCAGCGTTAGCAGCACGACAAAACACAAATAGTACCAATCCGTTTTTGTCTAATGCTACAACACCTCAAGCATTCCAAGTTCGTCTGTAGTATTCAGCTTCCATAGCATAAGTGCACAAGTATTCAATTAGATTATCGATGGTTATTGTTACAGAAGGTTAGGGCTTATTATTTTATAGAGCAAAAAATTCAAAATGTTTTTGCCGAAGCAAATGTTTTAACGCAGTATTTTACTATTTCCTACTAACATTTTATTATTTTTTCTTTCTACGAGTATTTCTTTTTTTTAAATGAATTTTAAGTCTTGGTGGAGGTTTAATTTTCTTATTCGTATTATTTTACTAACATTTGATAGTTTCTTAAAACGTTTCTGTTTTAAATGTACGGCGAATTGTTTTTATTTTGTTATAGTGTGCTTTTTTAAATGTGTGATGTATAGTTAAAGAGGATCAGTGCACGAAATCCACTATGCAACATCGTTGCTCTAGTTCAGTGCGATTGTTATTAGTTTTACTTCGAACAAGGTATTCTCTCGTTAGTTAGTTAAGTTCCATTTTTATTGATTTCCTTACTTAATGGTATTAAATTTATTTTGTCGTTTAACTAGTAAAACATTTGCTTCTCGAAACATAATCGATGTATCCATAACACGCAATTCGTATTTAAACTGCCGGTTAGTTGTTACATTAAAAAAAAAATTTTAAACGCATTTGACCAACGTGTCATTGATTGCCTGGGCTGAGTGTGCAATTTGTACATAAAAAAGGATGGTTGTTTTATACAATTGCAGTGGAAGGTGGTTATTCCAATCAAAGTACGAAAATGGAACATAGCTCAAAAAAATGTTCTTACTCGGATTCAGTTAATCTTAGTGTTAGTAAAATGTATACACTACAGTAGTTTTTATATTACTTAATGTACTTATATCGTCAACAATGTGAAGTATAAGCCGAATCATTGCTACCCGTTGTTTACATCTAATTATCTTAATTTCTCCGTTTTGAAATTATTTATTCATGTCGTTTCATTTTTATAATCACAACGTGGAAGTTTATTCTAGTTTCCGTCCATTTCGCTTGAGAATATGTAAACTTCTTAATTCCAACAATGTTATTAACAGAGAAAAAAACTAAATAGTTTGCTAAGGATGTTAAGATTTAGTTTAATGATTAGATTTTTACGTTTTAGTTTAAAAAAATCTTTTTTTTCTTGAAGTATAACAGTTGTTAAATGAGTGTTATGTATATTTGTTGAAATTATTATGATTATCGAAGTACGTTGTTGCGAATGCAACGCAAACTTGTCTACGATTACAGTAATTAAAGTTTTAATGTTCTATCTAAAACTTAGATATGTATAGCAAATTTTGTAAATGTTACGGCGCTGCTATCTAATAATGTTAATACTTAATATCCTTTTTTTGTTGAAAGCACAATGCTGTTTCTTTATGGCACATGTGACTTAAATTTGCCTTGTATTATATGAATGATATATATTTAAAGATGAAAGTGTATTATAGTAATAAACTAATTAATACTGTTAATAAGTTGCTTGTTTTTAAACCAAAAATTCTTATTTAAAAGTATTTTAATGAATTGTAGCATTGTATACAATGGGCCAGATTATGTTTGTTGTAACGCTGGTGTAGTGTGTGTTGCCTACTTATGTTATATCGATTTGATAATACAATGTAAAGTTTCTCTTATTAATCAGTGCAGGAGGATATATTATTATCGTGTTTTACATTAAAATAAAATACTTCCAATAACAAATAATATTACTAGAATCTGAAAATTAGGAACCAACATTCGCGAAAATACTGTTTAAATTTCAACCGCCAATTCATTCATTCAAATTGAAGATTTGTAAAGTTTGAAAAAGAAATAGTTTTCTTTGAAGTTCATATTTCTTTAAATCAAAATTCAATATACTGTAACAAATTGTTTTTCTAGTAAATTTAACAAAAACTAATGAATTTTTTTTAAAAAAGTCATTGATCATATTTAAAAAAAACTTAAATTTTTGATTGAATAGAAACTTCTTAATTCTTAATCATTAAGTTAGAGAATAATAATTAAGAAAGAAACAATTATTTTATATAGATTATTAAAATTGCGTTCCAGTTTAATTAGCTGCGGCGTGTAAGATTCTAAATTATTATGCAGTTTCGTTGACATCTTCAATGTGTGGTCACATCAAGTTTCAAGTTTTGGACAGGTATCCAATTGTTATTGAAGTCTCCTCTTTTTTATTCATTGCGTTTGTTGGGTTTGCCAATTCTGGTAGAAATGCTCCTTTTTGCACCGCCGGACTTAGGGTTTTTGGGGCCCGGGGCTACATCAAAATGTGGGCCCTTCGGCCCTATAGTTGGTTTTACCGACAGAAACTAAGTATTTAATCTACGTAATCATGTACAGGTTTATTTGAAATTACAAAAAAGTTACAGTAATTGTTTTCGTGTTTTTGATACTGAAAATTTATGAATAAAGTCGAAAAATTCTAAAAATCTCATTAGGTTGCTTTCAATCGACAACAAAGAAAGTGCAGACAAACTAGATTGTCCCATTGTTTCGACACTTTGTATTTATAGAATAAAGATTATTTTTCTGTTTCATAGATGCTTTTCTCTTTTTAATAAGTGTTACGTCACCTAGAATCGTCTCGTGTTTACGTAACACGTCCGAAAATACATTCGCATATATTTTGTTTGTCTTTTAGAATGATTAATCAAAATTAATAAAAAACTAAAGAAAATAGCAATATCAACTATTATACCGTGTGCCCCACGGAAAAGTTGACACAAGCATTTACTATGTTAAATTAAAAATTAACGTGTATCTTTTTTCTAGCACAATTCGAACACAAAATAACAACATAGGATAGATAAAAATAAAACAAACAAGTTTTACTAAAAATTGGTAAAATTAGTTATTTTTGTAATATTTTATTTATTAACCGAATCGATTTTCACTTATTAAGCGGCCTTCGTTGATGAATTAGTTAATCTGTTGCCTATTATTTTTTTACGAATTCTAACTTACGGTTCGATTCAGATTGCAGTATTTTTTTATTAACTTTATTATCATTATAATACAATTTTGTAAAGTGAATTTTAACATTTTGAAAAAGATTAAAACTCATTTTATAAAAATTGTATTAATAATGACATCAATAATAATTATATTAACAAAAAAATACGACAATCGGGGATTGTACTCTGATTTATTCACGTAAATCATTATCACCAATTTTATTGTTTTTTTATGATCTAATAAAATATGTTGCTATATTGTGTTCAAATTGTATCAGAGAAAAGATATGCCCGGTATAGCAACTTTATTACGTATACCCAATTCTTGTCTTCAAGATGTCCTTGTAAATAAAATGAGTTTAAATTCGGGCTCTATATAGCACGGGGCCTGTGGTTATAGCCCCTAAGGCCCCCCTTTAATCCAGGGGTGCCTTTTTGTTGCACCGATTTCTAAGTATTGCAGGGTATTTTATAAAGAAAGATATTTGATTTGTAAGTTTAATGTAGGTAAATAAATAAAGGCAGAAATATTGAAATCGGTATAGGTTAATCTTCTCTGTTTATTTATTGAATTGTGTAATCGTTTCGCAGTTCTGAAATTACGTTGACAAATCTTTGTAACCTTGTCTATGAGTATTTAAATAACACATCGTTTTTGAATTGGAGGACGGTTATATAATCTATGTAACCAACAGCGTAAAAAAGGTTTGTCAGTAGGTATTACATATTGCATAAGAAATCGATGTTTATGATAGTGAAATACAAAATTATTTTTATTAAATACTGTACCCTTGAGAGACATGTACATTCATGAAATTTAAAACTTGGACACCACAATTTCTGTAAACAAAAGTTTGCACATTGTGAAGCGGGCTTAAGGGTATCATTTACAATTCTAACAGCAGGTAGTGTCAGCAGGGGTTATCTTATAGAAGGACTGTAGAATGAATCATTACACTAAGCACGTTTTAGAAAATAGGTTGCTTACTTAATTTTTTCTTTAAAGAATATATTTGAAGGTATTGCTAATTAAACACCATAGCTCGATTAATTATCGAATCAAAATTTTGCTTAGGAAATGTTTACAAAATAAAATTAGAAATAATTTTGAATTAAAAAGCGTCTACAAGCAATAACTTTTAAATTAAATCAAAAACTAAACATGGTTATTTGGGTTGACTGATTATTACTTATTTTTAAATAAATCTAACCTACTAATTATTGTAAAGTTATTAAAAAAAAATCATTAAACTCTCTATTCATAATATTTAGTCCTTACAAAATGTATATTTTATGACATTTCATTTTTTTCTGTAGTTAATATAAAAGTGAAAATAAAAACTAAGGCAATTCTTCATTGTCAACGTATATATTTAGTTTATTGACAATAATTTATTACATAATTATAATTAAGATACCAAGTTATAGTTTAAAATTAAATGAAAACATTATGAAAATGTTAATTCAACAGATCCCGAACAATTTTTGGAGAAAGTATAGTGAAATAAGAATACTTACTTGTTGGAAAATATAATCTTCGTCTGGATAAAACATTTCGACTGAAGGTTTCATAGTAGTTTCCAAAATATCAAACAGAACGACAAACGATCATTTATGATTTCCACAATCCGAACAACAAACGGAACGTTTGTGCTGTTCCCATAATTATTTTCAGTAGTTTTCAGTTCATTTATATATATATATATATATATATATATATATATATATATATATATTATTATTATATATATATTATTATTGAGAAGAGAAAATTGCGGAAAACAAGAAGATAGTGCCAACCAAATTTTTACGCACAAAGAAGAGTAAAAATTATAATTTACTTCGCTTTTTTTTTTATTTTGAAATTTCCCGCCCAAATGATGCTAATAGGGACATCATTTTTTCTTGCATTCTTAAACACTGATTAATTTAAAACATTTTTCTTCTGTCAACTTCATAATATTACCTAAAACACAACAAACCCACAAAAGGGAGGACAAAAATAAATAATTTAATTTTCCCGCATAAGTTTGTTCGCCGTTTTGTTTAGATTCGTCCAAACCTGCAAACGCATTCGCGCGCATTTTCTTTGATGTCGGAGAAAAACCGACAAGTTGCGGGAACGCCGCAAACCTTTCGTGGAACAATCAGGACTTGCGAATCTGTTCTAAAATTCGTACGTAGCACCGTCCAAATTAATGTTCCGATTGCCGTTCGGTTCGTTGTTCTGTTTGTTCCTCGGTTTGTTGTTCAGGTGTGTACGAAGCTTTACAATAAGCATATTAATATGAACTATATCTTATGAAAGGAGAGTTATGTAACTATAATTAACGACTTAACGTTACGTTAGTAGATTCCATTTACTATTTACACATATTTTCTTGGAACATTCGATAATTAACTATCGGGATATGATGACCCTATACTTCGCAGGTTGTGCGCAACTGGATACAAGCAAATAACTTGGAGCTGTTACCCTGGCCAGCAAAAGCCCAGATTTTAACATTATCGAAAATGTTTGGGCTCGAATACTTGCTGTTATCCGAAGACAACAAGGGCCAAATTTTATACCAGTAAACCGTAATGCACTAATTGCAGCCATTGATACCGCATGGGAAACGATTAATATTAATTATATTGATACCTTGATAGCGTCAATGAGCAGACGCCTCCAAGAATGTATCAATAATAATGGAGGTCACACCCATTATTGATTTCTTATATTTATTTATATAGTAATACCTTTATTTAAAAAAAAAGTTTTCATTTAATTTTAAACTATAACTTGGTATCTTAATTATAATTATGTAATAAATTCTTGTCAAAAACTAAATATATACGTTGACAATAAGAATTGCCTTAGTTTTTATTTTCACTTTTTATATTAACTACAGAAAAAAATGAAACGTCATAAAATATACATTTTGTAAGGACTAAATATTATGAATAGAGAGTTTAATGATTTTTTTTAATAACTTACAATAATTAGTAGGTTAGATTTATTTAAAAATAAGTAATAATCAGTCAACCCAAATAACCATGTTTAGTTTTTGATTTAATTTAAAAGTTATTGCTTGTAGACGTTTTTAAATCAAAATTATTTCTAATTTTATTTTGTAAACATTTCCTAAACAAAATTTTGATTCGATAATTAATCGAGCTATGGTGTTTAATTAGCGATACCTTCAAATATATTCTTTAAAGAAAAAAATTAAGTAAGCAACGTAAATTACCTATTTTCTAAAACGTGCTTAGTGTAATGATTCATTCTACAGTCCTTCTATAAGATAACCCCTGCTGAGACTACCTGCTGTTAGAATTGTAAATGATACCCTTAAGCCCGCTTCACAATGTGCAAACACATAGGCACAATCACGAATTAAAGACGATGGAATATTATCTACACCCATAGTACTTTTATTTTTCATTTTTTTAAAGTCGAATCGACTTCATCTAAGGAAAATGTAGGTATGTCTACACAAAGCGAAGTATTAAACTCTAAAGGGTGATCAGATGTATTACTAACATTAGAGTTGATGTACACTCATGAAATTTAAAACTTGGACACCACAATTTCTGTAAACAAAAGTTTGCACATTGTGAAGCGGGCCACAATGTGCAAACTTTTGTTTACAGGAATTGTGGTGTCCAAGTTTTAAATTTCATGAGTGTACAAGTGCATGTTTCTACCCCACGCAAGCTTTTAAGATGCTTTCTCTCTATTACCATAATTTTAGGTTTCTTTATGTACATTCTTCATATGAGTGGTTTCTATTATTATCTCTCAAAGGAATTACTCTTTTTTCCTCCATATTTTTTTTTGTTTAGATTGTTTTTTAATTTAGGTTATACTATTTATCATCACTTTTTGATGCATGTATGCATCTACAGTCGAATTTTGGTTGATCAGTAAATACCATATTTTTATTCTTTACTTGTATGATGTATTCCCGTGAGGTTATTTTCTCATTTGTTTATTTATCTTTTTAGTGCTATCGTAGTATAGATGTGGTAGTATCATCCGCCTAAGATAACAATGGTTAGATTTTCATTTATTTGTTGCTTGAATTCCTCAAAATATCTTGGTTATTAGTATTAGAGTATTAATGTTTTTGGAAGCTAGAAACACTGTATTCTCAACAATGGGTTTGTATTCAATTGTTGATTTATTGAACTTCTACCAAAGCTTCGGAACATGTCTGCCTTGCCGCGTGTGCAGTATCGTCGTTTTGTAAAGCCAAGGGTTATCCGATACTCTTCAGTAATTACAGGTGTTGATGATTAAACGAATTCAATGAATTGGAATATCTTTATACAAAAGTTCGTATTTAATAAAAAAAATGTGTATCTATCAAATACTACCTACTATAGAGCAGATTTTTATTGCAAACATTTATCTTAAAATACAAAAATAGGACAAGACGAAACAGTTGTTGAGCGATTCTCGATGCTTGTTTACAATTGTACAAATTTACAGCAGGCGATTCGAGATTGCTTTTTAAGACAACAATTAGTTGGCAACACTAATCGACAAGAATCAGCTTACACATCTGTCGACAAAGTTGCTTTTTTTTATAGAAAATTGTTGATGCTTTTCTTCTTTCACCTGAAATTGAATTGTTGAACATACGTTCCCTAGTTAGTAGTACAGATCATCATGACCATGTAGGTACATATAATATTGTGGGAGTCAAGCTAGTTAATTGTTCTCTTTAAATCAGGAAGTCGATAATCAACACGCCATCGTTAATTTATTGCCGACGTTTCCATTATAGGTTCTAAATTATAAAATTGGCGTGGAAACCTTTTATTAAAACTAGCACCATCTGATGAATCCGTAAAAAATAAATTAAAATTGCACAACATATAGACAAATAAATGTCAACAAGTAGGTAAATAAAATTAATATTAATATCAGTAACAATTTTTTTAAAAAGACGAACTAAAACGTCTAACTGCAATAAAATTGAGTTAAAAAAATGTTAGCACCAATAAAAATATTCAACAAAGATCCTAAAATAAATGTTGAAGGAATTTTAACATGCTAATGAATACTAATAAAATATTTAATTTTTTTAATTATTACAAGGAAAGTAAAGTTTTAAAATTAAAATAAATAATTATCAGCAACAATTTCTATTTCACAATTATTTTACAAAACTATTAATTCAAACGTCAAATTTTTATACAGGGTGCCCATAATCTATCTCATAACATGGGTAACTTTCTTAATATGCAAAATAGGTAATAGGTTAAATTAGGAAAGTTGGGCAGAATTACAAGCAAAATGTTTTTCAAATTTGACATATGTCTTCAACTTTTTGAAATTTTGTGAAAAACTGAAAACAGTCGATTTTTTAATGTTGTCCTGTTCCACTACTACTTACTTTAGAACTGAACTAAAAATGACATCTTATACATATTTTTACGTAGAATTCGATAAAATTACTCAAAATGTCATAACCCTCTTGATTTTCGAGATATAACACAAACTTACATTTTTTTAAATGACAATCATAGTTGGCTGTGATCTTATTAAATAGCTTTGTTTTGCGATTTCATTGATATAAGGTTCGATATACTTTACTCTTGTATTTCTATTTAAATGCCCAAAATTGTGTTGTTGATACCATTAAGGAACAAAATGATTTACAAGTTAGTTAAACTTGAAACAAAAATTTATATTGACAATATAATACCACAAGTAGGTACTATTAATGGTTTGTATTATGTTCTATTTCAATAATGTACAAAAGACATAAAAGTTCATATTAAATGTTCGAAATGGCCCCCGTTAACCAATATGCACATTTGACATCTTCTAACCATCTCTCTATGCACTTTTTCCAAACTGCGAGGACGAATTCTTCTAATAATCAACCTAATTCTATCTTTTAATTCTTCTACATTATTGGGTTTTCTTTGTACACCCTGTCTTTAACGGTTCCCCACAAGAAAAAATCGAGAGGTGTGATATCAGGTGTTCTTGCCGGCCAATTAATAGGACCTGAATAACCGATCCAGCTCGGAAAACGTTCGGAAAGATATTCAGAAACAGCTCTAAAATTATGAGCAGGAGCACCATCATGTTGGAAATGAGTAAGATTTTGTACCACATTTAATGGCAGTTCATCTAACATGTCTTCAAGTCATTTTGAAGAAATTCTAAATATCGCCTTCCATTTAAATGGTAATTGTAAAAGAACGGACCAATTATTCTGCTACCGAGGATGCCACACCACACATTTATTGAAAAATATGTTGATCTCGTCTCTCAACAGTAACATGAGGGTTGTTCTCAGACCAATAGTTATTATTATGTCTATTAAATACACCGTTATTGGTAAATTTTGCCTGGTCAGTAAATAAAATTCTGCGCGAGAAATATGGATCGTTGTCAGTTTCTCTTAAAAACCATCGAGCGTAATTTAATCTTCTCTCTGAGTCGGCTGGATACAAGGTGTTGCCGATATGAAATTTATACGGCTTGAATCGATTTTGTTTTAAAATTAAACGAGCTTTTTCTGTAGAAGTACCACACTCACTTGCAATTTCACGGGTAGATGTTTTTGGTTTATAATTTACATATGCCAAAACTCTTTCTTCGTCTTCTTGATTAAACTTTTGCTTAGCTTTTGGTTTCATAAATGATCCGTATAGTTTTAAATTATTTTCCAGTTTGGAAAAAAGTCTTTTATCTGGTTGTCTTCTTTCCATATATCTTTGCAAATACATTTCACTGGCTTCATTACTATTTCTGTTGCTAGCATAATAACAAAAAAGCATGTCGTTTCTCTCTTCATTTGAATACATTGTTTATTTTGAGAATTTTATGTTTTAAAATAAATCACCGTGAATAATACAACTTACTTATGTAAATCAAATTATTTAGTTGACGACACAGGCTTTGTTTCAACAGGTTTTTGTTTGAAGCATTTGTTTCCATAGCCTGCCTGTGTATTATTTTGCAGCTTAATTGTATCAATAAACTACTTTTAGCATTTACAAAAAAAATGTAAAGAGTAAAGTATATCAAACCTTATATCAATGAAATCGCAAAAACAAAAGCTATTTAATAAGATCACAGCCAACTATGATTGCCATTTAAAAAAAATGTAAGTTTGTGTTATATCTCGAAAATCAAAGAGGGCTATGACATTTTGAGTAATTTTATCGAATTCTACGTAAAAATATGTATAAGATGTCATTTTAGTTCAGTTCTAAAGTAAGTAGTAGTGGAACAGGACAACATTAAAAAAATCGACTGTTTTCAGTTTTTCACAAAATTTCAAAAAGTTGAAGACATATGTCAAATTTGAAAAAAGTTTAACATTTTGCTTGTAATTCTGCCCAACTTTCCTAATTTAACCTATTACCTATTTTGCATATTAAGAAAGTTACCCATGTTATGAGATAGATTATGGGCACCCTGTATAAGTGACAGATTTTACAACTATTTTTTACAACACTACAAAAATACTACTAATACCCTACTTCTTGATAATGCTGTTCCACGCACACTTGCAAAATTTATTCACATGTAAAATTGAACATCATCATACAATTCAACAGACTTAATCTAAACTACTTACATTGTATTTAAAATATGGAATTGTTGCTTAAGTATAAAATTTATATCATCTCAATATATGGTGTGTGCCTCGACGATAGCATGTTAGACGAATAATGAGAATGAAAAAATCGATTCAGTTTAAAAAAATGGACATGGTCTACTTACTGAAAATATTTCTATGGCGGTGTCTCTTCCGGTTATATAGAAACTGGATACCAACATGATATACCAGCAGATGGGTAATTCAATTTTGCATCGAATGAGAATACAAAAAAAACTTAGTTGCAATTTAAAAAATGACTCTTTAACAATTTTAGTTTTCTTAACTACCGTTACTGCCGGACCTCCCTACAAATAAATTTCAAAAACGTCAACGTTTAATACCATAATCTAACCGTTGTACAAGTTTCGCTTATCTGCCTTTTATGTTTCATGAAATATTAATTTTTTTACTAGATTCGAATTTTTCGTTGCTAACTTCTAAAATTATTTTTATTTCCTAATAATAGTAATAATAACATAGCAAACGTGGTGTAAAAAATTTTATGCAGGAAACCGAAAATAAAATAAAAATTGGGGTATAACCGGAAGTGACACAGTGATGAAAATATTTTCACTAATTAGACCATGTCCATTTGTATAATGTTAAAAGTTTTCAACTAAATCGGTTTTTTCGTTCTCATTATTCGTGCTAACGACGGGACACACATAACTGTGACAGTATATTAGAGATATTAGTCTATCAGATTAGGAAACCGTAACAGAATGTAACGAGTCTTCTATGACTACGATTTATTTTGATTAAATGAGATCGCGTTTGTTTAGAAATATTGGTTTATTTACGATATACAGATTTATTGATTAATTCCGTTGATTTTTTTGTTTACACTTTGTTTAAGACACGAGATTTTTGCCTTTTTGGAATAAAATTAGCAAAAATTAGTGCATTTCATACAAAAATTTTGTCTTTGGCTTTGTTACCAGAACGTGTACTGCGGGTTAACGGGGCGTATGCATAATCGAAAAAAAATTTTAAATGTCGCAGGTAACGAAGTCTTAAAATTTAACACTAAAATAAGGATGGCAGCGGGTTGTTAGCAGGAGTTGTGAGTTAGAGATGGTTTGGAGTGCTGATGTTGACGGGTTGAGGACTCGTGAAGAACTGGCGAAGAACTGACTTCAGGCCCGGAAATGCGTTGTATATATCAATTTCCGCCCATTAATCGTTGTAGTTGATGCTCCGCCTCCCGACCTCCTTAGGTCTTGTATTAGAATAAAACGGCAATTTTACTGTTAGTTCCACTATTTTGTTCTCATTGGTGTTTATGATTTTACTTCAAGCTCCGCTTCCTCTGCTCGGCGAATTTAGGATGGAAGCCTGATGACTTCGGGTTTGTTGAGGGCTTGCTGATTGCGGGTTTCAGGTTTGGCGGGCGGTTTGTCGCTGGCCAAAAGTCGTAAATGTGGACCTTAACGAGGTCTCCATTTGACCTCCGAATCCAGTAGGCATTCGTGCCGGCGTTGGCTACTACCTCGCATGGGGCGATCTACTTTGGGTGAAAGTTTCCTGTTGCCTGGATTTGTGATCGTTTAAGTACCCTCTGGCCATCGGCAAATTTGGTATTCGTCGGTCTAAAGTTTGCATATCTCGACCGATATCTGTGCTGATTTCGGTGTGCGCGTTGAAGCCGCGCATCTTGCTGCTCTCCCTGGTTGTCAGTTGCCACAGGGTCTGGGTAGATTCTCTATTTCTCAAGTCTCGGCAAACCGTACCTCAGTAAAAGGCTTGGCTAGGAGTGGTGCTTGTAGAGGCGTTTTTTCTGGTCCTCAGGTTAAACAGCACGATAGGGAGGATGCGGTCCCATACATGCGCGGGGCGTCTCTCTAGGTGAATCCGTAAACCCATTTTTGATCTGCTGGTCCCCATTCTCCACCATCTTGGGATGGTAGTGGACACACCAAGCGGTGAAAGCAGGGTCCCAATTTAATAATGTGAACTGTTGTTCGTTGTCGAGATAATTGCCTTAGAAAAACCGTAACGTCCAAAGATCTTGTTTTCCAATTTCCCTCGTATTACCGCGGTGGTGGCGTCTCTTATGGAGTAGGCTTGAACCTACATGTTTAGTGACCATCAGTAAATTTTGGTATTTAGTAATGCTGGTAGGGGTGTATGATCCCATGACGACAGAAATCACCCTACGGTTGAGTAGGTTTTCGGAGTTGTACCTTAGCGTCTTGTACTGGGCCTCGTTTTGTCGTAGCGCACACCCAAGACAACCTTACTTCGGTTAATAGTAGCGGCAACCCATGGCTCTCGCGGTCTCTTCGGCGGCTAGATGGCCGGCCGTGATTGCGTCGTGGTAAGCTCAAAGTACTGCTTCTTGGGCGCTAACCAAAACCACCATCAAGTTTTTGCGATTATTACGCTTGTAGAGGTGCTCACCTTGTACGGCAAATCCTTGTAGAAGCCGGTGTTGCCCCGGAGTTTGTGCCGTACCTTGTTGAATTTCTTTCCACGTACACAACAAATTAACGACGTGCGGGTTGCGTAGTTGTTCTTCTTGGACATTCGTGATCAAATTGGCCGCGGCGATGTAGGCGCTGGTAGGGGTAGGTTAGCCCGCGTGCTTATTATAGTGTATTTAAGTGGTTTGTTAACCCTAGTTTGATTTTGTGCTTATTGTTTGATTTTTATTCAGAATACTATGTATCTTCGAGATAGTTGAGTTTTTCGTTTGGTCACTTAGCACTTCGGTAAGAAAAGCGGTTTTCAGAAGAATTTTATTTTATGTTCTAACGATATAGGGTATGGCCTTGTGTCAGCCGGACTGATGGTTCCTTTGTGTTCCGATGTCATTTTGTATTTTTGTTACAAAGTCTTTTGACTGTTTTGTTTGCCGCCGACGACTTGGAGTACAACTATGGTGGCTTTCAACTTTGCGGAAGATAGTGCTGAATTGTGCAGTCGCTGCATCCCATTTCACAGGCGTCCATCACCAACCTTCATGACGTTTCGTAGTCATTAACCACAAATGTCCTTTTCTTAGCGTGCTTTTTTTTTTTTTAAACTTGTCGTTTTAGCGTCTACGGCTATATGGTGGAGTTCCGTAGTGGGAGAGGGTGTAGTAAGTCGAACCACAATGGCGGGGAATATTAGACCTTAAGTTTGGGGTTGAGTTTCGTTATTGGGTTTTTGCCTTTTCTATCGTTCTTCATGTTAGTTTGTAAGTTTAGTTACGTCTGTTGGACTATGCCTTGAAATCTTATGAAATCTTATGTATATTCGAGTTTTTCGTTTAGTCAATTCGCCAGTAAAAACGGGTTTTAAAAAATTTTCGCCGCACAATGTTGCATAAATATACCTAGATAATTTATGTTCTATCGAGACGACAGCCAGTTTGACAATTATTAACAAAGAGAAATTTTCGTTTGCGACGTGTATTTCAGGAACATTTCTTAAAAAGATTTAATACGACCTTCGCCTGCGGTTCATATCTTTTAAGACGCTAACAATGCTTTTTGAGTCCGTTCTTATACGTCCCGTCAACCACCTATCAAACATCTCCTACAGCCACCGTTTAACTGAGCCTGCACCAACAAGGTATTTATAATATCGATTTAATTCATTAACAGACTTAAGAAATTTGTTGAAATTAAATAAAAAGCTTTAAAATTCAAGTAATTTTGTAAACATATTGAAGAGATTGTTTCGTGCGTAATCTTTGTAACGGAAAGTGCTTTGTCGTTTAACTATTGAGTTAAACATCCTTGTTTTTTTATGATGTTTTCATTAATTTATTTTTTATCGGTGTTTGCACAAAAATTCACTTATTTACGATAAATCCTGACTTTGACTTTATGCAATTCGTGATATGTCTTACAAGGTCAATGTATTCTTATTGTCTAAATAAAATTAACATCACGGATGTAAAATTAGGGATCACGTGATCGGTAAGAAATAATTGTAGATTCTTGTGACAATCTTTATTACTGATGTTTAGATAGTAGGATTATCATTTTCTTTTATTATGTAAATGTTACAAATACAATAAACCAAGTTAATTTTCGCTGTAAGAAGCCTTTTTAATACGTAATTGGTTGTGTTTGTGTCCGTTTTGATTGTTTAAGAGATTCATTAAAATTCTTTCAAAAAAGTAGGTCCTAGAAAGTACCCCTCTTGGTCGAGTTCTGGTAAACGGAGGCTAGAGGTTCTTCACCACATCATCTTCGTTTGGCGCCCATTGAATGTTGACGACTTTCTTAGTGTACGACCATTTTAAGACGACCCAGATTAATTCACAAAAGCAGATTTTTCGCGGACCACGCCCTTCCCCTTCTGAGTTACGCCTATCCTTCAGTTTATGTTGCGTGTTATTTATTAGCGACTTTGTGCACGTAACACTGCATATAAAGAACTGGGCTGGCCACGCCATTGGTATTTAATTGATTTAATACTTGTTATGATATACACAAATAGTACAGCAAAAAAAAAACGCGTGGTGGCGTGAAACTCTGCAGTAAAACGTGATATAAATATAAGCTAAAAATGAAGAGAAAGTAATGTTTTGTTTGGTTTCGCTCAAAATGGAAAAGGGTCCCTCCTCAGCAAGTTCTAAAAAGAACTGATTTGGTAAAAAAAATTAAGAAATTACAAAAATTTAAACTGAACTCCGTACCTACGACTTGAAAGTACAATTAATAATCAGTAAAACTTTATTTTTTATTAACTCCCAGTCTATGACAACTAACCATGCACCGGGGCAGGTTGTTAGAGTTTTACTACATTTTCTTTTATTACAGTAACTTTAAGGCAACCAAAATTTAAATTTATAATCTCAAATAGTTTCCCTACCCCTCCTTCCAAACAAGAAATTTTTTATTGGTTTTCCCAACAAAATTACAAACATTAAGAAACATATTCGGTCTCCTACACAGCTTAATCAAACCACAACTTTTTGAAAGATCTTTAAAAATTTCCTTGAGCAACTTTTACAGTATAAACCTTTTTCGAAACATCAAATGTGTTAAACATTTACCGAACAAAGTTATTAAAGTTTTTGGGGACAAGGTAAAGTTCATATTGAATTAAATATGGTTGAAGGTGTAATGCTTTGAAGTCAATATAATGAAATTTTCCGGAAAATTGATTGCGCCGCTCCACTTTCCATTTCAATCGAGGCTCATATTTTAAAAATTAAATAAAACATCAGCACGGCATAATGCCAAAGTTATCCTAAGGGTGAATAATACTAACAGCAGTTTTTCCCATTATGTAAATTTTCTTTCTCAGACAATTTCCACGTCGTTTACTTAGAAAGCGGAGAATTTATAATATCGGTATAAAAACATATCGTTTCATATAAAATTAATATATAAATGTAGCTGGAGAAAAATAGAGATTTTTCCTTGTTCAAACACTTTCGTTTTTTTGGAAAACAAATTTGTTTACATAATCCCGAAACGTAGCTACCTCTTGTGTTTTTACCAAAACGTGGAACTCAAAGCTTCCATCAGCAAACAAAAACAACTATCAAAAATGTAATAAAGATATTTGAATTGCTAAACGTGAAACTTTTTACCGCAGGCTCAGAGACAAATTACGGGATGCTTATGTATAATAGATACATACCGCAGTTCATTACACATTCAATACACTTACAAGCACACGGTTTATAGTTGCATTTATGCAAAAACCACCTTCTGCCCGGAAAACTTGCATAATAATATGCTTTCCTTCAGAACACAGGTAGTCATATATTTTAATTTTTTACTTACGACAAAATGAGATTATTATGCACCACGTATTTCATAAATGCAATATTTGCGAAATATTTCTTTCTGTTTAGTGCTTAATACAGAAGCACATAAATATGACAAAAGTCTTTGTTATTACACCCTCCACTAAATAAGCTTATTTTACCGGAGTTATTAAAAATGTTTGCGAGCATGATTCTCCTTAATTTTGCAAAGGACACTGCTTAAGCCATTTTTTACTTTATTCGACGTTTGAATTATTCCCGTAATACGTTTATTTTACCCGCGGCGTAAGATCGACCTACTTTAAAGACATATTTCTTCTTTTTTTGCACTTTGCAAACAATAATAATTCCGTCTCTGTGCGTGGTACACTATCGTCAACCTACGGTATAATATGACATTTTTATTGCACCGATTTTTCTTTTAGATTTCTTGTGCGACATAAATGAAACATTTTCAAAATCTCAAAAACGATGTTACTGAGTTAAAAATTGAACAAAGAACCTACTTAATAAGTAAGAAATGAATTTTTTTTATGATTGTATATTATTTTGCCGAATTTGAATTTATTTCTTAAAATCGCTAAGAAAAGCTTTTCCAAATACTCTTTGCTTTGTTAACTTAAATTGAAAACGAATTAAACTAAAATTGTAGGAATTACGCAACTGATATGAACACAGAATATTAAAAACATCATATGCATATCAATACGAAATTGTTTGCTTTAGACAAAAAACGGCTCCAATAAATTTCTAGTCAATATTTTAAAACAAATGCCACTTCCGGTTGAATTACTTTAATCGAATCAAACACAAAAAAAATTTAATCCGTGTTTATGAATTACGTTTCTTGAACTAAATTAAACCATTTCTGTATCAAAATTTTATTTATTTTTATTTTTATATCAACATTTTTTAAGCGTTTCTATCTATTTTCTTCGTTTTTCTTCTCCCAATTCCTCTACTTGTTCTAAGTTCCAATCATTATACAGCGTCATTCCCAATGTCCGCACCAAATGGGAAACTTGTGTATTATGAGTTTTTCGATAAAAAGTTATTCTTTATAAAGTTTGTGCATCCTCTAAAGCTAAAAATTCACCAACACAATGTGGCGAAAGACGCGTTATATACGAGGTGCATTCGATAATTTAAATTTGGTCAAGAGTAAAGTGCCATTTTTTTTCAAAAAAAAAAAAAAATTTTATTTAAAAAATTTTTCTTTAAAAAAAAAAAAAAAAAAGATTTGAAGTCATAGCCAACTAAAAAAAAATTTAATTTTTTCTTTATTTAAAAAAATAATAAAAAAAAAAAAAAAAAATTAAAATAAAATAAAATCAAATAAAAAACAATATAATAAAATTAAAAAATAAAAATTTAAAAAAAAAAAAATATTATTATTATAATTATAAATTATATTAATAAAAAAAAAAAAAATTTAAAAAATTAATTTAATTTTTTTTTTTTTAATACACAAAAATTCACCTCTTTCTCCCAAATTTTTTTTTTTTTTTTTTTAAAAGATTTTAAAAAAAATAATTATAAATAAAAACTAAAATAACTTTCCCATTTGGTGCGGAGTTCGGGGGCGACGGTAGTAGGGTATATTTGCCGGTTAAAGAACCTCCTCCTTTGTCAAGGAGGAGGTTCTTTAACTCGGCAAATGGGTGACAGTTCCTCAAAGCAATTGTGGGCGGAGGTTCTGTCACCGGCAGATGGGTAAGCGTTCCTCAAGGCAATTGTAGGCGGAGGTTCTTCAACCGGCAAATGGTTGACAGTTCCTCAAAGCAATTGTCGGCAGAGGTTCTTTCGTACGCGTTGCAGGAGGCAATTGTATATGCATTATACGTGTTATCCTTGGTGGTCTTAACAGTCGTAACGTATGCATCATACTGACCTGTATCATTTACCTGTACTGCATTCTATAGACATCGTATACATTTTAAACCAAACCATAATAATCGTTAAAAGAATTCTGATGCCTAAAATTTATTACTGTCTGGAAGTTGTTTTTATTAACCTATTCATTTCATTGACCTGTGTTTTGTATATGCATTGAAGTACGTGTTATCCTTGGTATAAATTATAAACCAGACAAAAATAATCGTTAAAAGAATTCTGATGTTTACAATTAATTACTGTCTGAAGGTATTCATTCTATTGACCTGTGTTGTTTGTTATATACATCGTTGTAAGAATTTTGACCCTTAATTACCGTCTCAAGGTTGTCGTTGTACTATATAAGAGGAGGGTTTGAAGAAGGAGTTCAGTATTGTTTCTAGTTCAGTCGTAAGTTGAACATTAAGTCGTTAAAGATGGAATGTGAAAACTGTGCAAAAACGTTTACCCGACGCGATAATTTAAAAA
Organism: Abscondita cerata; assembly: GCA_030710515.1. NCBI lineage: Eukaryota > Metazoa > Arthropoda > Insecta > Coleoptera > Lampyridae > Abscondita > Abscondita cerata. Next base: position 61,879 of record JALBCR010001997.1, read on the forward strand.
GACATCAAATGTCATCGTGCATCGTTAAGAAACGTCGTGCCGACAATGAAGGTTGCTCTTCAAGTGACGTACTTTGTGAAATGTGTAACGTATATATTTCGAGCGTGTGTTACTCTGCACATTTGCGAAGTAACGCACATAAGAAAAACGCGTTCGTTATAATAGATGACGGAATCGAAAAATTGCTGGCGCGTTTGGTAATAAAATAGTGAGTTATAGAGTTAGCGGTAATAAACATTACGTGGATATTAACGAGTTTGGGCATGATATTCGGGAAAAAGTTTTAGCTCTTGTACAAAGCATCGTTGATTTGCACAAATCGATTAAAGTAAATTTGGAATGTTTCGGAGTGTATTTTTGTCGACTAAAATGGATAGTGAAATAAAATCGTTTAATACCAAAAATAAAATTATCAGTATGGCCTCCGACTTGTATGAAATATACGAAACATTTTTGGAAGAAATAAAACAAAAATGTCGGAATTTCAAGAAAGAGATTCTGGATGGTCTTTAGTAAATATTATATATATTGAAATTAATGTGAATAAATATAATCCAATAAGTGCATCGAGTTATATAGATTTACCGTATGCTATTAAAACAAAACATGCGGTTATTAACATTCACAATTCTGATAACGCTTGCTTTGCGTGGGCCATAACGTCTGCTTTTACGAACCGAAAGGATTATCTCAAAGAACTTCGTCGTATCCCGATTATCGAACTGTCGGATTCAATTTTTCAAATATAAAATTTCCAGTACAATTAAGTGATGTACCGACGTTTGAACGTTTAAATAACATATCAGTAAATGTGTACGGCGTAAGTAGTAACTTTAATAGCGTTTTACAAAAATGACTCACACTATAATTACGTTGTACGTTTGTGAACAAAAACAATCTCGCCATGTAAATTTGCTGCTGGTGACCGACGATTCGGGAAATAGTCATTATTGTTGGATCAAAAACTTATCTCGTTTGATTTCATCGCAAAAGTCTCGTAACGAACATAAAAATATATATGTGAAGGATGTTTAGTACATTTTTCGATCGAAACAGATCTCATTCGACATCAAAATGACGATTGCAACAAAGTGAAAGTAAATTTACCAACTGTCGCGATGAAAATAAACAAATATGGAAAAGAGGTGAGAAAACTTGTTACAGTTTGAAAATGTTGAAAAACAATTGAAACTTCCATTCGTAGTGTATGCAGATTTTGAAGCTATGCTAAAACCGATTGCTGAAGACGACAACCTTAACCGGAACCCCGACATGGAAAATTCATCGTATACGGTACGATGTTACGAACACGAACCGTATTCTTTCGCTTATTACATTAAATGTAGTTACGACGATGGTTTGTCAAAACTAAAAATGTTTCGTGGAAAAACGCCGCTCAAACATTTATGAATACGTTAGAAAATGACGTTGTACAAATTTATAAAAATATATAAGTGACGTGAAAGATATGATTCCTTTAGCAGATTTTCAAGAAGAATCTTTTCGTAACGCTAATTATTGTCACATATGTACAAAATTTATGGAAATTAATGATAAAGTGTACGACCACGATCATATGACCGGTTTATATCGCGGTCCCGCGCATTCGGTGTGCAATTTAAATTACAAAGTTCCTAAATTTATACCGATATTTTTCACAACCTATCTAATTACGACTGTCACATGTTCGTAAAAGAAATCGCTTTGAATAAGGAAGAAGTAGACGTGATTGCTCAAAATAAAGAAAAATACATTTCGTTTTCAAAAAAGTGTTGGTAGATGTTTTGACCGATTCTAAAGGAAAAAGCTATAAACAATTTATAAAGTTGCGATTCGTCGATTCGTTTAGATTTATGGCGTCGTCATTGGAAAAACTCGGATCGTATTTAGAAAATGACAAATGTTCAGAAATTAGAAAATACTACCCGGACGATGTAAAATTTGAATTAATACGTCAAAAGGGGTTTTCCTTATTCTTTTGTGGATTCTTTTGAGAAACTCGATGTTACGAAGTTACCTGATCGCATAGACTTTTACGATGTTTTAAACGATGAACACGTTTCGGAAGAAAATTACGCGAGAGCCCTGCGAGTGTGGAACGTTTTTCAGTGTAATACTTTAGGCGATTACAGTGATGTATATTTAAAGTCGGACGTATTATTGTTGTCGGATATTTTGAAAATTTTCGCACCATATGCATTGAATATTATAAATTAGATCCGTGTCATTATTTTACGGCGCCCGGATTCGGTTGGGACGCTTTATTAAAGATGACCGGCGTAAAACTCGATTTGTTGACCGATATCGATATGGTGCATTTTTTAAAAGCGGTATACGCGGCGGCATCAGCATGTGTTCGAAACGTTTGGCTAAGGCGAACAATAAATTTACTCCCTATTATAACGAGTCGAAACCGTCATCTTACATCCTTTATTTGGATGCTACGAATTTATATGGCCACTCCATGCGACGTAAATTGCCTACGGGAGAATTTCGATGGTTAACGGAAACCGAAATTCAACAGTTATCGATTAGCGATCTCGATGAAGAATCAGACGTGGGATACGTATTTGAAGTAGATCTTCAGTATCCGAAAGAACTGCACGAATACCATAATTGTTTACCGTTTTGTCCCGAAGAAATGTTTCCTCCCAATGGAAAATTTAAGAAGTTAGTTCCAAATTTATACGACAAAAGGAAATATATAATACACTACGTTAATCTAAAGCAATGCCTCGACCACGGTTTAAAACTTTTACACGTTCATAGAGCGTTACAATTTAAACAGTCGAATTGGATGAAACAATATATAGATTTTAATACGAACAAACGCAACAACGCTAGTAACGAATTCGAAAAAATCATTACAAGTTGATGAACAACATGGTTTTCGGCAAAACAATGGAAAATGTCGAAAATAGGGTAGACATCAGATTGGTGACGCATTGGGAATCGTATTATAGAAGAGCCGGAGTGGAAGCACTAGTAGCGAAACCTAATTTTAAATCGAGTAAAATATTTTGCGATAATTTGGTGGCCGTAGAAATGGAAGTATTAGAAGTTCGATATAATAAGCCTTTGTTTGTAGGATTTGCAATTTTAGAATTGTCAAAAACCGTCATGTACGAATTTTTATGATTATTTAAAGCGTAAATACTACAATAATGTCGAATTGCTATATACGGATACCGATTCGTTGATTTTAGAAATAAAATCGGAGAACGTGTACGAAGATATGAAAAACGACATAGATAGATTCGATACATCTAATTATCATATCGATAATATTCATGACATTCCTCGCGGAACACCGATGTTGGGAAAAATGAAAGATGAATACGCCGGAAATGTGATTGCGTTGTTTTTAGGAACTGGAGCAAAAGCGTATTGTATACAATTATTGTCGGATTTAATAAAAAGGCCAAAGGTGTAAAGCAATACGTTATAAACAAACATTTAACTTTAAACGATTATAAACGAGTAGTGACGGAAGGAAAATCTGTATATAAAAAAATGTATGTTTTTCGATCACATTTTCATACAATGTATACAGAATTAAAAATAAGATTGCACTTTCTGCTCAAGACGACAAACGTTACATTATGGAAGACGGTTTTCACACGTTGGCTTGGGGACACAAAACGATTGACGACTTGGCAAAAGAATTTGAAATAAACGAACGTCTAGGCAATTTAATAAGCGTTTTTAACGATAATTAATTGTAGATTTGTTTATAATTAAATTGTTCATTTAAATTCATAATTTATGTTATGTATCGTTTGTATATATGTAATTAAATTGTATATATCTCGTATGTAAATAAAAATATATGTATTTATAATACGTTTGTTTTCGATATCCAACTGTTGTGTTTAGAATCGAGTCCCAACCATTTTACGTATACTCTGTTTCCTTTTCGTCGTAGAACTTTTTCTACTAAGTAAACGTCGGGATGTTTGACTCGTTGCAATTCTTTTCATAAAATCCACCTAAAATATTGTCACCCGTACTATCTTTTAGTATATACGTCCTGGGATTAGAATTTTGAATTTTCGAAATGCGAAAAATTTCGTTGGTCCAATTTGGAGTGTAATTTTTTGTAAAAGCGTGTCTACTTTTGCTAATCCTAACGTAATCACCTTCTCGAAATTTAGCTACGGTAGGATCCGTAATTTTCATAAAATTGTAAACCGTTTTTAAAATATGCGGTGCGTTTCTTTTATTAACATCTTGTGGTTTCATACCGATCGTTTTGTGAACCGTACTATTGTATTTTCGGACCAATTTAGGTAACAACGCTAACCAGCGGTAATCACCTTGCATACTAAATTCCTTCCACATTAATCCTTTTAAGGTTCTATTGAAACGTTCGACGATTGCGGATTTTACATTTGAAAATGTACTATAATGATTAATTCCGTATTGTTTCATTAATTTTGAAATTCCGAATTATAAAATTCCTTCCCGTTATCCGTTTGCAGGTTTTAGGAACGTTATTCTTCTTGTCTAATAAAATTTGTTTCATGGCAGCCGTGACTTCTTTAGAGGATTTATTTTTGAGAGGTAACGCCCAAGCGTATTTAGAAAATGCGTTTATCGTCACCAATATGTATTTATATCCCTGGTTTTGTTTAGCATACGGTATCATTTCTACCAAATCGGCTTGAAACAAATCCATCAAACCTTTAATTATAGTTCGTCTTCGCGGAAATTTTTTCTTATCGGTGCGTGAAGTTCGTCAACGACTTCTCGTTTAATTGTTGACATGATCAACGGATATTATCAGAGCGTCTTTCCGGCGAGCACTAAAATCTTTTAAATTCTTCGAACAAATTTATACTAATATTCATTCCAACCGTCATTCCTCAAATGTAGAAATAACGGGAACTTTAAGATAAAACGTTAGTTTTGGTAGTTCCGAACTTGGATTTTCGATTTGCACATAAATTTCGTCCGTCATTTTCAAATTTTTCCGACGATCGTTTTGTCATCGTACCTTCTATTATTTATATATATGTATACTTTGTAATCCCATCCAACTTGTAGATCGCCAACGGGTGGAGTTATTTCTAAAAACGTAATTATAGCGGATTGCATCATAAAAGTGTAACGATTTCGACCGCCTTTTAAAATCATAAATCCGTCAGTTAATCGTCTTTCTGTGCTTAAATACAGTATAGTTTCAGAGTATAAAGTGCTTGGTTTTGTGGCTGTTTTAGTTGTACGATGTCTTCAAGGTTTTCTTGAACTTCCTGTTTAAGATTTTGAAAATCTTTTTAACATTGTAACATGTTCGTTTATAGTTTGTTGTATATCATCTTCCCGTTTTCGAATATGTACGTCAACATATTTTTCTATGACATCTTTATTTAAACGTTTTAAAATAAAGTTACTGTGAACGTCGTTCCCAAATTTATCTATAATCATTTTTCCGTGTACGTAATTAGAAAATTTATTTAGAGGCATGCCGACTACGACAGCAACTAAATCAAATTGAGCAAAAATTCTTTGAAACAAAGTATTTATAATATAAAAAACGAGTTTAATAGTAAAAGATAACTTATTTAACAATTCCGGCTTCACGCAATTCCTCCAAAATGGCAATGATTTCATTATCGTGACCCGTATGACCGGCGGCTTTAGAAGCAACTAATAGTTGAAGTCTTTCTACCAATTCGTTGGGATCGTCCCAATATCGATAATCCGTGGCGGCGACGTTAGATAAAACTTGTTTAAACGTTGATTTTTCTTGTGGTCGTAGTAGTGATTCTAATCCGCCACCGCTTTTCCAACGTCTTGCCCACCATACGTTAGGTTTCTTTCCGTTCAAGATGGGTTTAATAATGTTAACGTATTTATATCCTTTGCTGGCGGATATCTGCTTAAGAGGATCGTAATTAACTTTATAAGAATTGGTACGTCGCAAAATGTCTCGATATTGACGTGCGTCATTAATAGTAAATTGTCCCGGTTCTTTTTAAACAATAATTCGTACAATCCGGTCGTGCCCTTGTATTTTAAACCGTCGATGACTATATTTCGTCCGTCTATGCTAAATTCACTGTTTCCTATAAACAAATTTCCGTCATCTTCGCGAACTCCGTATTTAGTGTCAAAATTATTATCTATGTCGGCTTTCAATTCCGTCAAATAAGTTCTAGGCAAAACGTGAAACTGATTTAAGACCGATTGAACTGCGGGACTGGCTAATTCCTCTTCTATTTCTTGTCGAAACAACCTTATTTGATTTTTGCACCCTCGTATGCCATAGATATGTTGGAATCGGTGGTATCGTGTAATTCTTCGTTAGCTTCGTAAGCGGTAGGTGTATTTGTTGTTTTTCTTCCATATTATCTATCGTAGGATCGTAAAGAAACACTTCTTCGTCCGCTTTTTGTACGACCTAGGTTTCGGAGTAGACGTTAATATTTGAGAAGACATTGCGAACGAACGAGGAGATTTTACAATTTTTTCGGGAACGAACGTTTCTTTTTCTTTATTTGGGAACTTCGAATATGAGGATAAAATGAAGTCGAACGTCTTTTTTATACGAAAAGATGAATCTGCAGGAAAAGTGTAATAATCGTCGGTTTGTATTTCGTCGTCGTCGTCGTCTTTTACTTTTATATCTATAGGTTCTACTTTAACGTCGGTCGAAGGTACGACAACATCCAGTTTTGTCGCTATTTGTTTAAGTGGTTCGGTAATAGGAGCGTATGCAGCGTCAAAATGTAATTTGCTTTTTCGATGTCTCCTTTTAATGTCCGAATTTTTGTCGCAAAGCTTCGCGAGCGTTTATCAAGTCTTCGGCGAGTTTTTATTCATGTTTACACGCGACCAATAACTACGTACTTGTTGTATCGAAAGCGCGAAAGATACTGAACAATGAATTATTGCCGACGTAAATTTAAAAATTTTTAATAACGTATAAACGTATCTAAACCTTTTCTATATCGACCGTCGTTTTCGAACAATCGAGATCTATCACCACCATGTCATAAGGAGCCTTCCAACAAAGGTTACAAAGCTTTTAAACTCGTCAAACGTCATGTCGTTTGCGATGTGATCGTCGTAAATGTGTTTTAAATTTGTTAAATCTTGCTTAAACAAAATTAATAAGTTGCAATTGTCGCGTACTAATTGCTTAGGTACAGCACTATAACTTTGACACAAATAAAAACAATCAATGTTTTTATGTCTACCGTAAGAAAAATACTCCTTCATCACGTTGTGACCCGTGCAACATATGTCGTCGAACACGACAACAGAATATTCCGAAATGTTCGAAGGCGGTGTAAACGCCTCGATGTTGCAGCTTTCGGAATAATTGCACTCATCTACGGTTTCAATTAAACGTCTAAGAAAATCGTATTTCGTTTGATACAAAGAATTTGAACAAACATACAGATTTAAAAACGCAATCCGTTGGGCGATAGCAAAAGAGATAGCATAACGTTTGTTTTTCCACAACCGGAAGGTCCAATAATTAATGCTCTTTTACATACACCCCCAAATAGCGCACTATGCCGAGTAAACTTATTCTCGGCGCTTTCAACAAAGTTTTTAATCGGTAACGATAACGGTTGACATACAAATTTCATTTTCTTCCAATCGTAAAATGTAGGTACGTTTAAATTTTATATTTTTCTTCTACACCACGTCAAATGGCACAAAAATTTTATATATTAGTAGAAAGAGTAATAGGTCCGTAAAAGTCGTATGCGCTCGAAATACATTTATTTAAACATAGTCAAAAATATCTACAATATAGCATACATGTAAATATGAAAAAATATCTACAATATAATAGTCTACCCAACGTAGACAAAACGGTGTGGTAGTTTTGATTGTCGATCGTCGTAATTTATAGCTATCGGTACAATGTATGACGTAAAGAGGTAAATTTGACAAATATCGGCGTTGACGAGACGGTGTGGCAGCTTTAATCATAGAAGTAGCAATTGGTGACTATCAAAATTGATAATATTATTTTGATTGTCGCCAACAGCGTTTCCAACAACCAAATTTGACAAAGAAGATGACGTTGGACAAGATTTCAAAAAGTTTTTAAACGTCTTATCGGCGTTGACGAGACGGTGTGGCAGCTTTGATCATAGATGTCGCTATCGGCGATTATCAAAACTTATAATATTATTTTGATTGTCGCCAATAGCGTTTCCAACAACCAAATTTGACAAAGAAGATGACGTTGGACAAGATTTCAAAAAACTTTTTAAACGTCTTATCGGCGTTGACGAGACGGTGTGGCAGCTTTGATCATAGAAATCGCCATTGGCGACTACCAAAATTTATAATATTATTTTGATTGTCGCCAACAGCGTTTCCAACAACCAAATTTGACAAAGAAGATGACGTTGGATAAGATTTCAAAAAACTTTTTAAACGTCTTATCGGCGTTGACGAGACGGTGTGGCAGCTTTGATCATAGAAATCGCCATAGGCGACTATCAAAATTTATAATATTATTTTGATTGTCGCCAACAGCGTTTCCAACAACCAAATTTGACAAAGAAAAAAAAGGCAAAAACTTATAATACTAGACGGTGTGGCAGCTTTGATCATTGAAAATGATGTTAGCGATCTCCAAAAATTGTATTACAATTTTGAACATCGTCAACATCGTTTCCAACAACCATGTTCGTTTCCAACAACCATGTTTGACGGAGAAGATGAAAGTATCGGGTATAATCTATAGGGTCGATACATCATCTACAATATAGCCTGTCTGTAGACAAGACGGTGTTGTAGTTTTGATCGTCGATCTGTAACCCCAACAAGGCAATAAAATTATTCTACAAAATCAACAACTTCATACCTTAACTTCATACACTGCAGCAATCTCAATGGTACGAGCTGTCGATGTCGATTGTCCGATCATCACCTTTGATGTAATCTATAATGAAATGAAGTTGATGATCTCTTAATTTCGTTCTATAACCATTAAACCGTAACATAATAATAACAGAAACGACAACACATAAAAGACCACCAACTTCATACCTCAACGATAGCCGCATCCTCCGAGTCATGCCGATTCTCATCATCCCCGTTATTTAACGCCGCCACTTATAACTCTAAGTAGCCGTTAAGAAAGATTTATTTGATTAATAATTTTTCAATTTTGGTTAGTTGCTGACGAATGGCATTGCTTAAAGCATCAAACGTCACCACTAACGAAGCTAAATTATTAGTGTGGCGAAGACTGTTAGCCAATGACGTAATCTGCTTCAAACTGGTGCGCAAGATTGTCAATTGTTTATTAAGTTGGCAATCAAAATGGTTAATTATTTCGTTAGTTTTATCAAGCAATTCCCGTTGAAAACCAGTTTGAATTGAAGTATTTAAAAAAGTGTCAAAGCACCAAGTTGTAGGAGCGGAAGTAGAAGAAATAGAAGCCTGAACAGAAGTAGATGTCGATGGACCAAAAGCAGTAGCAGAAACGAGAGCAGAAGTAGATGCCGAAGGATGAAAACCAGTAGCCGAAGCACCAGGATTATTAGCGGCGGCAACGGAAGCGGGAGTCGATGAGTAACCAGGCAACTCCAGCATTTGCGATACCTGCATCAAGTCTAAATTCCCAGACAGAGCTTCATCACCTCGAAATTTTTACCTGCGAAAAAACTTGTGTTAACTACACATTCAACGCGGTTTTTAATATAAATAACTTTTGATGTGACGTCTCAAAGACATTAATTGTCTCTTCTGGGCGCGATATTCCTGACGAGGTAATCGCATCTTGTACCGTCCATTACCTGTTGCCACCGATGATGTTGTGGAACAGGAAGGAGTACACGTCGTGATAGCGGCACACGTCGTAGGTGTTGCAAACGTACCGGTTATAGAGGCACACGTCGTAGGTGACGTACCGGGGATAGCGACACACGTCGTAGGTGTTGCAAACGTACCGGACAAATCGACATCTTTCAAAACGGACTCCGTTACCGGAGGTGCATCGACGGCACGGAATCGATTAGCTCGATCAGCAAAATCTTCGTCTTCGGCCGATTTGGACGGAGCCTCTTCGTTGTCTGGCGCAGCCAAACTCGCATCGAAATCGGCCAAATAAAAATATTCGATGTCTTGGGAGGTCTTCAAGCACAAAACACAAACACATTACACAAACAATAAGAAAAACGTCGTAAGCAAATGTATGTACATGTCAATGCACAAAATGAAATGCATGCATTAAAGGTTAATACTAAAATTAAAAATTGAATGTACTTACAATGTTTTTCTCCATGACACTTCACTTGTTGTTGTTGCTGTTAGAGGAGCTGGAACACAACTGATTTGTTCCCAAAAACTCGCGGTTATATACCCTAAATCGTGGAGGGAGGTGTGGTGGGAAACCGGGTGGGTGAAGTGAAGGGGCGGAGTGGAGGGGCGGAGTGGGCGGAGTGGGGCGTGTTGTGGTGGGGGTAACTTTTCAAAATTGTGGGTTTTTATTTTCCTGGGGGGGGGGGGGACCAACCCCGTCCCCACTCCCATCCCTACTCTTCCCTCTCTTCTTTATAGGCGTTCCATAGGCGGACCTGTAGGAGGGCCTTCTTCGTTACTATTCTATCCTTCTTCTCAATTTCAACTTCTTTCTTTTTCTTTTTCTTTTTCTTCTTTCTTTTTCTTTTTCTCTTCTTTTTCTTTCTTCTCTTTTTCTTTTCTTCTTTCTTTCTTTCTTCCTTATTTCACTTACCAATTTTACATCTAACTTAACTTATTTTATGTTACATGTTTATGATTTCACTTAACTTATTTTAGGTTAAACAATTTCGATCTAACCTAACATATTTTACGTTAAGCACTCATTTTAAGTTTAACGAATCCGATCTAACCTAACACATTTTAGGTTAAACACCCATTTTAAGTTGAACGAATCCGATCTAACCTAACTTATTTTGAGGTTAAACGATTTCGATCTAACGTAACTTATTTTAGGTTAAACAATTTTGATTTAACCTAACCTTTTAGGTTATACGTTTTGAACTATCTAACTCATAGGTTACATGAGTTCGATCATACCTAACCTATTTTAAGTTATACCATTTCGATCTAACCTAACTTATTTTTGGTTACATCTCACTTACCTATTTTAGGTTCTAAGTTTTCGATCTAACCTAACTCATTTACATGTTTTCCATGTCACTTACCTATATTAGGTCAAACTATTTCGATCTAACCCTAACTTAATTTAGGTAACACCGAGCGTACAACACATCAACATTTAATAATCGACCACAACATTTATTGTTATCGTTTAAACAATAAAAGACATTAATATTTCTTTAATTTATTTTATAAAGTTTTACATATTTACTGCGATTTCACAAAACAACAACAATCATATTGTATTAACTATCATTTGAATTACGACATACGCCACATATATCCTTAGAAACAGGTGGTCCGTCCCAATGATCTCTGCTGGTGGATAAGTTATAATGTTCCAAACAAGGCAGTTTATTTTGCAACCGTTTATTTTTGCGATAGGCGTGAGGCAGTTTCCACCATATTTCTTTCAAAGTTAGGGGTCTTACGTTTTTCAAACAATAATCTAAAGGTAAATATTGCAATTCGTCGTCTTTGACGTTCTTAAACGACAAATCGGTTTCATATCTATCGATAACTTTCCATACTCGATTTATAATGTGACGTAATATCCCACACCACTGTAAACACCGCAAAAAACTTTCCATAATGCAGTTAAACTGTATACACGTGCGTTTCTAAATACGGCTAACTTTGCACTGGTCTTATACTTGCAAAACAATTTTTATTTTTCTCCTACTTTAGTACCTACGAGTTTTTGTTACTGTCTTCGATATTAGTCGACTCTTCTTCATTAAAATTGATAAAGTCGGTTGTTGCGTTAGTTTGATTGTTATTTTCGTTGTTACTGCTAATAGTCGTCGACTCTTTGGTATTACATTCGTTCACCACTTGAGTTGTTGTGTTACTACTATAATCTGTAAAACCGTTTGTACTATAATCGGTAAAACCGTTTGTACTATAATCGGTAAAACCGTTTGCGTCGACATTTAGTTTCGAATCGTAATTAACAGTCAATTTTTCATACTCATCTTTTGCGAAACGAAATAGAACGCCGACGTTTGTCAATGCGCATACGCTTTTATCTTTCTTATGAAAAGTGCAATGGGGATAATCGCGTCGCACCCTACATACGTTTTCGTCCAATTCTGCAACCACGATAGGTGCTCTCAAAATATTACGAATAAACTTAGCTTTTTCTTTTCCTTTAACGTACACCACACTTACGGATCGGCAAATAGACGTAATGATAGTATCGAAATCTGTAGCGGGCACGTATCCCGTGTTCCAATCGATGCAGTGATAGTTAGACGTAACCCATTTAACCGTTGTACGATATTTTCCCGTTAGAGATCCGTAACTTAGACTAGGTTTAAAAACGAAATGACTCATCCGATGTAATGAATCCATCGTAGCTAATTCTTTAGGCATAAATTCGTTATTTCTCACTTTAAAACCTTGAATATCGACCACGATAAAATTGGCTGGTGTATGCACGTTACAATATAAAGAACTTGCCATTTTGTCGTCTACTACACGCACTATTATTACAACAGCTTTATAAGATGATGTTACTTACGTTTCGATCCACCGATCGACTGATACGATTAAGTTTAAGATTCTTTCTTTTATAGTTTAAATTTGACGCGAGTATCCCGAATTGAAATAAAATTATTATTTAGACCAATTGTTTTACGATTTTTGTCAACGGAGAATATTGAAACGCTTTGTCGTGTAATATTAAACAGTATGCCGTCGTACCTTCCGGAATTTCTTTTTCGTCATGTACTCGATCTTAATTTCGACACCGCTTTTATGTAAAACGTCGGTTTGATACGTACAATCGATTCCTATTAGTGGAGCGTTTCTTTTAAACTCCCCGGGCGTCAATATAGGTTCGGATGGTTGATAATAATATGCGGTTTGAAAACGTGTATACATATCGTACATTAATGCGTAACGATTACTATCGAAGTCGACGTTTAAATTATCATAAGGATACCTTTCTCCGTTCAAAAACACGGTGATATTAGTTACGTTCAAATTATCGAAAGTAGACATGTTGGATTTCATTTTTCCTTTTCGACCCGTTTGAAATCCGACGATAATAAACCTAGGTGTTTCCAATTCCGGAGCTGTTTTAACCGCCCAAGATTGTTTATTAGTTTTTGGAATCGATGGATATTCGTGTATTTCCCAACTTCTAAACGGCACGTTTATGTACGTATTTTTCTCCGATAATTTTGTTAAAGCCAATTGTTCTCTTAAACCGACTGTCACGTGAGGAATTCTCCAAATTATTTTGTTTATAGTTAATTTTAACTTTTCCTCTTTTGTTTCTTCTTTCGGTTGAACGATGACGTCGTTGTCGTCGTTATTACGAATTAATATCAATTCTTGTCTCATGTTCATTATAATTTTTTATAATCTTCGGCGAAACCCAATAGAGTTTTGAGAGGTACGCTGTATGAAAAATTTCCATTTTCGTCCGTGGTATTCAAATAATATTGTTGCGTTTCCCAACCGGCATTTTCGAGTTTAAATATTTCGTTTTTGTTTAAAGAAAAATATCCTTTCATACAAGAAGTTATACCGACGTTTCGAACTGCGTCTATCTGTACGCCGTTTAACAGATAGCGTATATCGCTGAACATAAAAGCTACCGGATTACTGGTTAAATAACACGTTTGGCTAGCATTTTTTCGTAACCGTTCCGTCTTCTCCGATTTTTCTCAAACTACCTTCCACGTATAGATAACTTTCGGACGGCAAGGTGTAATTATCAATTTCGGGTATGGATATTCGAACTTCGTCATTGTTACCATAGCTGGTCGATCCGAACGGTTGATGAGAATGATATTCGTATGACACTATCGAATTGTCGATTTTAAGTTTGTCCGTCACGTTTAAAATATCCATTAAGCTATGACTGTATAACCTAATTGCGTTAAAAACTTTCGATTTGAAGATGTTAAACGTTTCGAATCTCTTCGTTTACTGATTTTGCGATGACGTTTGCTATGAAATTTATACTTGTTTGTAAAATCTCTTTTACCCTTAACGTTTTTATTTTGTGTAATCTTGACATTTTTTATGGTACAATATTACCATGATGATGACGATGTTAATGGTGACGATGCTAATGACAATAATGATAATTATTCCGATGACTTCAATCTATCGATCTCAAATGAAGTCTGACCGTTACTTCTTCGCCTCTTACGTCGACTGGATTTCTATTTTGATCTAACAAACGTATCGTCAAATTACTGATAACTTTTGTAAACATGGGTAAATAAATCGGTTGTTGTGGCGATTCGATTATCTTAAATCCGGCTGGAACGTTTGGAAAAAATGATATAATACGTGTACGGGTTCTCCGTTATAATAAGATCCGTTGATTAAGTTACAATATATTTGTAATGCGTTAATACGATTTATATTTACGATTTTATCCGAATGATGAACCTCGTAAGGTTGCAACGTACGTCTGTTGAAACCCAATAAAGAACCTATGCTATTATCTAAATCAAAATCTACGGTACAATTACTTAATATTGACACCTTTTGCGTATTATTATTTCCTTCGATTTTAATTGTACCGAATTTATTTGTTTGCTCGTTGAGTTTGTTTTCAATATATTTACATAAATCTTCTATGTCGTAGGAACCGGTTTCCACTTCGATTATTCCACTTTTAAATTCAATTAAATCATTTGCATTTTCTAATTTTAACTCGTCTTTCGAAACAGACAACTGCGTCACTTTGTTTATTGCCCATAGGTACGAAAACAAGTTATTACTTTTATCGACGTTCGGTATCGAATTAAAAGTTTCGAAATTTAGTAAAGCTAATTCGTAATTGCGATATTCCTCCAGATATAAAGGCGGATTAAAATCGCACGTTAGTTCTGTTTCGTTTCGGATAAGGTAAACGTATTTGATATTGGTTGTTTTGATTTCTCCATCGAATTGCAGTTACACACTGAAGATTTTCGTTCGGATCTCCGCCTATTTATTATTATTTAATAAAAATTGTAAACACAACTGCCCACAATTTACGTCTTTAAATTTTTGATATCTTTCATAATTGTAATTGATTTTAACGTTCGTTTCTCTAGATCGAAAATATCGTACGATTTCTATGGGTGGTGTTAAATCTCCAAAACTATCGAAATATGTTATATTGTCCTCTTGTTTTTATATGCTACCCAATGTGTGCCCGGTCCGTCGGCGTTATCTAAATTAATAATTCCGCACTCGTTTTTGTTAATTTTACTTGGAAGATCGTTTCGCATAAATACTCCTCGAAACTTTAAAATTCCGTATTTACGCGCATATTTTTCTAAAAACACGTTCGTTAACGCTCGACGAGGCAGTTTATTTAGTTTTTGAATATCCGTCTTTATATAATCCGCATCCGTTTTTATATGGTTTTAGGTAAAATCCGCTTCCTACTGTTTGCGCCTCCATTGCACGATTATGACGTTTATCTTCTTCCAATTTTTCTTTAGCGTTTTTTGCGTCGTTTACGGATTTTGCGATTGCGGCAGCCCCACCTCCCAATGAACCTAATGCACCCAAAGCAGCAAACAAAGGTATCAATGGTAAAATCCGCCTTTTTTGGTAAACGTATTACACGAGAACGTGGCGCTTTGATACTCAAACGATGTTTCTTCAACGTACCGTAAGCCGCTTTAACGTTTCGCAACAAATCTTTAGTGCCGGAACGTGAAACGGCTGTTCGAGCTATTCTAACGGCTTTGGCAAAGTTAATGAACCACCCCGACGTTTCGACGCTTTCTTCGTGCGTCTCATCTTAACACGGCGTTTACGTAGACCCATACCTGTACTGGTTTTTATTTTCATGAGTGTAGCTACTGTTGCGGCGGCGGCTTTTGGCCTAAACTAGTCTCTTCACTACGTAACAATTCTTTTGCGGACTCGTACAATACTTTGTCCGCTTCGTGACGCTTACTTAAATCTTTGTGCAGATTATAGGCGATGTCGTGTCTTTTACAAGCTTCGTCTAATTTATTAACACCGGCGTCCCCGCGATCTAACCTTTTTGTAATTTCGTTCCGGGACCGCAATAATTATAACCAGGTATGTGCAATTCTATTGGTAACTTATCGATTAACTTGTTTATTATTCCACGCCCGATAATCTGCTTCCTACTGCAGTTTTGCTTTAACGATCGTCGTTTTTTAATACAGTCTTTCATGCGTGACTATAATCTTTTATACGCGTGTTCGTCACTATCACTCTCTACGAAATGAAAAGATGATACTAATTTAACGACATTTATATACCTATTTATAAACTAAAATACAAGTTAAATATTACAAATTAAAAATAAACTATTTACATCATAAGCGACTATTTACAATTTACAAATTATCTTCTAGATCACAACGCTACTCTTCGACGTCTTCACGCCGATCATCCTCTAACACTCCATCCTCCGACTGCTCCTCGAACAAGTCGATATCTTGGTCCGTTTCCCAGGAAACGTCAGATATGTTATCTAAGAGGTTTCCTAGGTAAACGGTATCGACGTCGAAGATATCGTCGGAGTCTTCTTCCAGCCGTCTTCGCAACTCATCTAACTCCGGCATCTCTCGTCGCGTACGTATACGCCTTGTATCGTGAAAGTGCCGTCGTCGTATTGAAAGCGTTGCCCGGTGAAACCGTCTACCAAATGAGCTTCAAACATCAATGTTAGAGGATGAAAGGGGCCCAGATAAAATTCGTATGTTAAATCGCCAATACGTAGGTTGCCCATCTCCAAACGTCGAAGTGCCATCTCGTCAGGTATTAATAGAATGCGGTTGAACACGTAATAAAAACTTGCTTCCATTTTTTATTTTGAACTCCTCCGACTGATGATTTAAAACTATTACTTCACTCTTATATACTCAACTATTACCCTCACTACTATTATTACTCCCACTACCCACCGTTCGAATTAATTATAATGTTTACATTTACATTTACACTCTAACGAATTCGCGCAAATCCATATCTAACAATATCTTATCCATAGCAAACATTATTAATTCTTTGGTAATACAAGTGTATTCCGATAATCCAGTTTTATCTAAAATTGACAACATATTTTGCTTAACTTCTCCGTTCATAGTTGCTACCGCTTCGATTGCACTATTATAGAAACGTACGTAATCTAATTTTGTTAATAAATCTATACGATTTGTTACTAAATCTCCCAATTTCCATAGTTGGTGGACTGAATCGTACGCTAAATAAATAGATTCTTCACCTCTCTGCATCCTCAAAACTTTCCGAACTTTATCCATCCATTCGGTAGTTATTTTGATACCGCAAACTTCGAGATAGGATGGAGTACTGCCGTTTCCCGCAAAGCTATTTGTTATAACGGCTTTATAACAAATCAGCGTTTTCCATTCGTTTTCTGTTAAAGTAAGACTTTGTCCCTTACCCATAAATTTAACGACGGGTTCGAATTGCAGTTCTCCGCTCAATCCCACTTTGATCCATTTGCTATGACTTTTGTTTAACGGATACATACATTCTGCATACAACCGAGCGTTACACCCTTTCATATTGTTTTCAATTTTATTAAACGATGGTGTGGGTGTGTTTTTGTCAAAACATTATCACTTACACTATTTATCCCACAACCTTGCGCCGTATACGGTATTTGGTCGTTATTTCCTAACATATTGTCCCATTCGACAGAAGGCAGCAAATTAATGGTGTCTTGAACGGCATCTTCCATTTCTTTTAACATTGTAATAGGGTTATTTATATTTAAACTTGATGAAGGATTATTTAAATTTAAACATGTCGCTTCTGTCATCGAACTTTTAGGTACCATTTCGATTTTAGTTTTCTTCGGCATTAATTTTTCACCTTTTCCGCTCATACTTCGCTTCGAAGATGATTTATATTGACCTTGAACTCTGCTTGTCACTATATATACAAAGTTACTATAAACATACGTTCTCACAAATAAACCTTACTTACTCGTTAAACTTTGACGATTCCACACCAATTTCAAGTTTTTCGCACAACAAACACAATTATAATAACACGTGCTGTAGAGTTCGTTACCTTTTATACCCAATTTAATAATAATTATTGTCTCGTTTATACTGACGTTTAACAGACGACTAAACCAGAATCAATACTGAATTCCTACTTCAAACCCATCCTCTTATACAATACAACGACAACCTTGAGACGGTATTTAAGGGTCAAAATTCTTGCAACTAAACTAAACTGGTTTAAAATGTATACGATGTCTATAGAATGCAGTACAGGTAAATGATACAGGTCAGTATGATGCATACGTTACGACTGTTAAGACCACCAAGGATAACACGTATAATGCATATACAATTGCCTCCTGCAACGCGTACGAAAGAACCTCTGCCGACAATTGCTTTGAGGAACTGTCAACCATTTGCCGGTTGAAGAACCTCCGCCTACAATTGCCTTGAGGAACGCTTACCCATCTGCCGGTGACAGAACCTCCGCCCACAATTGCTTTGAGGAACTGTCACCCATTTGCCGGTTAAAGAACCTCCTCCTTGACAAAGGAGGAGGTTCTTTAACCGGCAAATATACCCTACTGACGCTGTATATACTTGCTTTCTTCTCCAGGATCGTATTACACTATTAAGAACCTATTTTAACACGTACAGTTATTATAGATAAACATACACAATTAATATTAAACGTTATAATTTATGTTAAGTTGTATTAAGTGACATCTCACAACTGTTCCCAATGAATACCTTTTGATACTTAGAAGCTACGATAGTTCTAGAAAATTTTCCAAAACTTAAGAATACGAAATTTTCGATCGTTTTGAAATCGCCGATCGTTCGTGCTCATTCTCTGGCGTAACAATACCGTCATTCCAACTAAAATTTTTGTTTTGTGTTACCTTTGTTTGAATTTTCACTAATTTATTAAAGTTAAAAGAATTTGAGTGTATAAAAATCCGTTCTCTTGAATTAGTTATAAAATTGTTATCTTTGCTAATTCAGTTTGTTACTCATGCAGTAGTCGGTTTGAGATATTGTTTCCTATTGTTTTCCTGTTTTGTCTTTCTTTAATTCATTGTTTGTGTAGTGTATTGCGTTTCAAGCTTCTTTTGACCGAAAAAGATTTTTATGGGCGTCACGTGTTGAGTGAAGGTGGTCCTCGCCACTTTTTAGTCTTAGAGCTCGTTTGAAAGTAATATGGTTTTCGATATGAAGTTTTCGTAGAGAGGCACCCTAAATTTTGCAAATTTGTAAGTAACGTATTGTAGTGTGGTTTAAGTAATGACCCCTTTTCGCTTAAATTTGGCAAATTTTTCTAAGAGTTTCCAGTACCACCTCCTATTGGTTGACTTGTAATTAAAAAGAAAAGAATTACGACGAACCATTTTGATAACAAGTATGGAAAGAATCATTTTAAGCATAAACTCCTTCTCAGGGAATTCCTAAAAGCTTTGTGCTTAATCCA
This sequence comes from Abscondita cerata, assembly GCA_030710515.1. Classification (NCBI taxonomy): domain Eukaryota; kingdom Metazoa; phylum Arthropoda; class Insecta; order Coleoptera; family Lampyridae; genus Abscondita; species Abscondita cerata. The sequence goes on from JALBCR010001997.1 coordinate 81,442, forward strand.
TTTCTTTGATTTCATTTCGTATGTCAGCTTTTCTAAAGCCTGAAGTTGCCGGATAGCAGGTATGTACTTACAAAAGTAAAGTGACTTTCGTTAACTTTGAGTAACGTTATGAGCAACTAAAAACTTTGAATTGTTTTATTTGGCTGTAAAATATTATTTGATGCAAGTGCGCTCATTAACTTTTCCGTATGAATCATTAGTGCTTTGTACGATCTAGTGCGTTTAATGCATAGTAAGAGATGCGTTTTTTATTTAATTTCAAGTAAAGATTAAATTCGTGTAACTTTAATTACATTGAAATTTCGTATATCTGTATTTGATTACTAGATTAAAAGCTTGTCGATTGACGGGCAAATTTTAATGCATGAATTTAATAATGCTAGATCTATGGCGGACGAACGCCCCTGAAAGGAAATTTCCGGTTTTTGGAATTTTTCCCGTTGGTTTGAAGGCAAGACCCATCGGCATGCCGAATCTCTACGACGTCTACAAGTACTCGCCGTTTAATTTCGGAGACAGACATGAAAAAAATTGACGTTTTATCATATAGGATAAAATTTAAATAATGTAGCGCAGGTAACAGTTATTTAAATAGGTGTTTTATTGGTTAATTCAAATTTACAATCACGTAGCCCGTTTTGAACATGTATGACTTTGCCTTCTTTTGGAATGTTTATTTGATAGAAATCTTTTTTATTAATGTTTATTCTGTGCAAATTTTTTTGTTTTCAATGCAATAAACGTTTATAAATTTATATTCTGACGAAGCCTACTGTTTTTATTGCTTTTGCCTATTTTTATGCAAATATTTCAGATTGATGAGTATTCCTTTTTAAGGTAAGTTTTTAAAGAAAAAATGTACTATATCATAGCCCAGCTTCTGATAACCAAGACCTAGTAGTTAAAATTGCCGTGACCTTGGTTGTCGTCCTATCGATTTAGAAAAATTTTATTCATTGTTTTATTGGTATTTTAGCCGCATTTGCGTTTAAATAATTTTAAGAAGGCAAGTCTTTTTATGACCTAGGAGGTGAAACCCTTGCCCCACTCGTAGCAAAAAACACAGTTTTGTTTGTCAACTCTCAGGATACACTCACTTTTCTGTTTAGTTTAGTCTAATTTCGAGTTTGTTAGTTTTATTTGAGTGTTTCTTATTGGGTTTTGTTTGATTTGTCGGCCACCGCCAAGTGCCACCAATTTTGCATAAACAACTAGATGATGCAAAATCTAGGGAAAAAGTGTGATTACAGTTTGTGAAAATCCGCTGCTGCGCATCATACGCAAGTGAGTCATTAAAAAACAGGAATTTTCGAAGAAAAGTTGCACGCATAATTGTATAAATAATAACTCCTTTGTGGAATCAAAACATTCATTTATTGTTTCTTAGTTTCTCGCTGCAAGTGTTTCAAAGAATTTCCCTAATGGTCTTCAACACCATTAAAACAGATGTCCCGTACCAAGTGAGCTACTTAAACAAACACGAATGGAGAATATAAACCTTAAACAGCGACGTTCCTTAATATCAATAGTAAAATGTTTCCATATTTTTGAAAAATATTCAAACTACAAGAAGCTAATTCGTGTTTGTAATCGAGCGCTTTAATCTCGGTTTATCGTCAATTTGTGATTACGCCGATTTCTTTGTAGATAAACTGTTTATGTATTTTGTTGTAGGTAGTTTCGGATTTTAAAAATAAACTCTATTTATGTGTTATTACTGATATCGTGTTTGGTTATTTTAGTTAAGTGCCACGCCTTACGGAGATTTCTTTTTATCGGCAGTATTAGTTCTGCGCGATAATTATTACTTTGTTTGAACGTCCTTTTAAATGATTGGCGCCTAGTTTTACCCCCTCGTGGATTATAAATTTCGGGCACGAGATATAGGGGTGTACAAAATAAATATTTTTAGAACGTTCAATACTAATGACCACGTTAATTGCGAGCGGCATATATACTTTCTTTACCTAGACTCACGACGCTCTGCCGAGATTATCTAGCCTGGCCGGGAAGCTGCTTAAAATTTACCGTCATTACGTAACTTGCTTACACGCCGCGCGGTTCTTAATTAAAGGAACTTGCTCTTATCTTTTTAATTTTGCACGGCAACTCTTTTGTCCGTCACAAGTTATTCTCTAAGGTTTAATAATAACATAAAACGGAATAGAAAAAATCGAGAGCGTTCAAAATTTTTGTCTCTTAACAAAATAAATATTAGTGTAGAGGTTCTTTCCAAAATAGTACAATTGGACGCGTTTTCTTCGGATTTAAAATCGCTTGAAAAATTTGGTTCTGTAAATCCTAAAAGCAATTTAAAATCGTTATCTACTATTCTTAAAAATGGTTTGATTCGAGTAGGTGGTAGACTTGAGAATGCTAATATTTCATATAACTCAAAGCATCCAATTATTCTTACTCACTTACAGATTTAACTAGCTACGGTTGTTTTAAATGTTTTAAAACGATTTGTTTCTGGACGTGGTCTCTGTATATATTTATATTGCGATAACGCCAAAAACTTTGTAGGTGCAAATAACGAGCTATTAACTATGCAAAATTTGACTAATTGTGATATCGTACGACATTACTTGATTAATACACAAATTAAATTTTATTTTATACCACCTTGGTCACCTAATTTTGGTGGAATATGGGAGGCCGCTGTGAAGTCTACGAAACATCACTTGAAAAGTATTTTAAAACAAAGACATTTAACATACGAAGAGTTTTATTCTGTCTTAACCCAAGTAGAAGCGGTTCTTAACTCCCATCCTATTACTCCATTGTCCAACGATCCTGGTGCGGACTCGATAGTGCGTGTAGTGAGTGTGTTGACCAAGAAAGGTATTATAAAACGCGCGATCAGCAAAATCTGTATCTTACCGATAAATGAGGTAACTTAACCAAAATGTAATTTTGTATCTCGACTATGAGTATTTCATGTTTTCTTTTTTTTTTCATTTATTCTGTATCGTTGAAAGCCGAACCTTTCAAGGGGTGCGGAATGTTAAGATCGTTACTATAACTATCGTTTCATTCTTAATGTTTATTATTATATTTTTTAATGTTATAACAACGCAACTATTAGATCGGCCTGCGCGCCTTTTTTGATTCCGTTTTGATAGGTTTTTGTTAATTATAATTATGTAAGTGTGTTGTTAGTAACGAATTTGATAAAAAACAAATATAGTTTTTCTAATACCAAAATATCAGAAGTATGGTGTTTTCTTCTCGTAAATTTGAAAGTTCTGATTCGCACAGTGACAAGAAGCTGACGACTAATGAACATAATTTGGTCCTTCCGGGTATTTGAGCAAGCAATATTTAAAATGTACCATACCAACAAATAAACTACTTTTCGTGTAGTTTTCTAGAGATTTTAGATTTTTTTACCTCTTTCTCTTTATTTTCTTGCTCAAAATTTTTTGTATACATACCCTCAATCTTTTTAGCATCTGCCGCTCTTATTTTCAGTTTTCATACCAATCAGATAATTGAAAAGATGTTTTTATTTAATCATTTTAGAATGTAATTGAATTGAGTGAAAAAATAACGAACTTAGATGTTATTATTATGATTATTATTACTACTATTCTGGGTTGCAAACATAAAACGGATAAAATAATTGACTGATTAAAGTGTATAAAAGGAACAGGAAAATGTAATAATAGAAATTTACATTGAAATTATTCAAATTTGGTTGATGTTGAACCGTATTTTATACTTATAGATTGACACCGTATCCGGATTTGTAAGAGTAGTCAAATTTTTATGACGACTTGACCTACATTTTCACTGCCCTTTTCGTAATAAATTTTAATACGATTGTTCTTTTTGAAAGGTTTGAACATTTATCTTCTATTTAAACCCTTCCTTTACGCGTATTCGAATAGGAAACAAATTACTTTATTTCGACAATTCGCAAATTTATGACTTGTTTTAAATTATTTTTATGTAAATTAAAAAAATATATTTTTTATTTGTTATCTTAATATCAAAAGAGCGGAATACGTAAATACTCTGAAAAAAAATTTCAGTTTTCTTTACATAATTTTTACTGTTAGCTTTAATGAGTCTTCATCATTTGTTGTTGTTGCTGTTGTTGTTGTTGTTGTATAGTACACCTCAGGGAACATCAGGGAACAGAACCATAATTACAAGAAAACATTTTTGTATAAATGATTATATATGTATTACAAATATTGTGTTGTAATAATATACAATAATAAACTAAAAAATATGTAAGGAAAATAAGTTATTGAATGTCAATTGCAACTTAAAACATTAGTTTTATGGTAGAATGGAATTGCGCCATCACTGATGTTACAATTTTTAAAGTTGCAACCAACTTACTCTGTAATTATATCCTTCAATGTTGTATAGAAATTGTTATTCCTCTACAGCATACAAATGTGTATATACCAGTGGCGGCTCGTGGTCAATCATACTGGGAGGTCAAAAATTAATTTAAAAAATAGGCATACTTAAAAAAATATAAATAACTCAAATGCACCGCAAAATTTTATACAATCTACAATTTTGTTCAAAATATAGCGATTTTTCGAAACATTCTCATTAAAATCTTTAAGGGATTTTCTATAAGCATTGTCTAGCTGTGTACGAATATCAACATTTCCTACGGTTGCAAAATTTACCGAGCATTTCATGTGTTCTGCAGACGAAGCATGTTTTTTTATTTCCTCTTTTAAATGTTTTAAATCGCTTACACCGGATTTGCACCATAGCGAGTCTGACGAGTCTTTAGAAAATAATAAACAAACAGAACAGTAAAATGTGATTGATACTTTACAACCACATATCCAGTCAGCTAAATCGTACATTACCTTGCGAAAGTTTCGATGAACATCTTTATTTTTGTCTTTGCTAGTTTGTCGTAAACTTAGTTCTGGCAAAGGACGACCATTTGCCTTGAACTCAACTAATTTTGTAAAATTAAGTTTGTTAGCACTTTTTAGTTGTTTAATTTTCTGCACTACCGACATTTTCTATTATAGCGCATGCACACGCGAATCAAAAATAGTATTTTTACAAAACAACACAACAACAGTAAAACATATCAATATAAATTCTTAAATTGATTTAAAACACACCCTATACGAAGTCAACGTAAACTGCGGGACCCGGCTCATGACCCAAAGTTGATTATTGCTTCGGACGTTCGCGTTTATTCGGGCGCTGCACATTTTTCGAGTTTTTCCGGGTAGATCTAATTCAATGAGGACAATTCGCACCGCCAGCCCAAGGTTGAAGAGGATGAATTACGAACGACGGCCGATAAATTTTAAGTTATTGTACTTGCGACTTAATTACCTATTTTAATAAAACACGTAATAATGAATATTTTTTTATATATTGTCAAAATTTTTGGGAGGTCATTGACCAAATGACCATATGGACAAGCCGCCACTGGTATATACATATCTATACAAATCGTTTATCTAGTATTAATAAGTGTAATGCAAATTAATATATTTTTTTACAAACAAAATAAATATGATAGGGTATTTTGTATTCTTTTAGGTTAGTATAAAACACGTGTTCCTAGCGAAATTGCCAAGTTGTTATTGTGTCACCCTAAGTCAATTATGAGTCAGTTCTTTTAATAATTAAACTTCGTGTTTAGTTTTGGTTTATCTGCCTTTCTTATTTAGTTTCACGGTGCCAAAACCACTTGAAGAGCAGCCAAAGAAATTTGTTGGCCAACTAATTTTACACTTGCAACGATCGGAGAGCAAGATAATAGAGGAACACTTCTACCTTTAAATTGTGTTTTAGAGTATTTTTTATTTACACCGCAAATGATAATCTAAATACAAAGATAGTGAGCGTTACAGTTCAGTGAATCAATCGTTTGTAAAATATCAGTTGCAGCTGTAGTTAAACGTGGAGGAGAATTATTTGGTCCTATTAAGCAAATACAACGCCAATATCTCATAACTTTTATAGGGATGGCTATTCGAAAAGTAAATTGTATCAAGAATAATAATAACTAATAAAATGTCAATGTCAACGTCACAATCTGTATCTTGAATTTCCTCCGAAAATCTATTTTATCTCAAGTAATCGTTCTTCTAATGCGCGACATTTGCAACAAGAAACTCAAAAACAACTGAGGAGTGAAAATTCATAAGAGAAAAGGCCATGCTTAAATACCTACGCTGCCTATATGTCCTCAAATCAACCTATCAATATCTAGCGGTTCATCCGGTATCAAATCTAAATTATGTCGTTACTTCAGACCTAAATAGAACCCATACAATTCGTATCTGTCAACTTGTGACAAGCAAAAGATCTACGGGAAGCGGAAGTACAACTTGTCAGGACCACTTGTCCATTGTCCCCAAACATTTTTTTAAAATACCAACTTATTGACGCCAATTCCACGGTTTTCCAACATCATCAATTCAAGAGAAATTAACAACGCTTTATAGAAGTACTCACACACTAAGAAGAATCTTAAAAGGTGCCGTTATTCATCACCTGAAAAGTTGTCAACAGTTATTTCCAATTACATTAACTCAAACTCGATGTCAGCCTGGAAAAACTTTTTCCTTATTTTTGTTATAATCTAAACAGCCATAAAATCAGAAATTTAACATAAAAAATAAAGGATAATATTGCTAACTTCTGTTTGCCATCCTACAATTAAACTTTGTTTGGAAACCTTAACAAAAAGGGATGAATGCTCTGAAGATACTCGGTCCTATAATGACAACACATTCCAATCTTTAAAATCAAAACATTCTTCACCGTCTCGATCTCTTTCATCGCCTTCAAATAATTCTACATGTTATGTCACTGAATTAGATGTTATTAAAGGTATCAACTCTTTTGCTTGTGGTTCTGGTGTAGGTATCGATAAAATGAGACCACAGTTTCTGAAAGATATGACTTCATTCTTTGCTGGAGAGGCCGGCGTTCGCGCAATTTTTGCAATCAAACATCTTTGTAACTTTATTCTTACTGCTAAATTAATGAAGAGATTTTTCCAATTTTGGCGCTACTATGAGTACCCTTTAAAAAAAGAATAGAGGAGTAAGACCTGTTGCCGTAGGTGTGCTTTATGAAGACTCTGAGCTCGCATTGCCCGTTTTAAACAAAATTTTGAAATCAACACCTATTTAGCTCCTCAACAACTAGGAGTAGCAACTAAAAGAGGTACTGAAGTCGCTATCCACACAGTACGCACTTATATTAGCATCCCAGAAAATAGTAATAAAGTTGTAAAAATTGAGGCTTCCACGACCGGTGTCATTATTGAAACAAAAACGTCTTCCGGGATTGGACCGTGTCGAAAAAATAAGCGTAATTGCCAACGTTTTGCCATCTATCGTAAGGGGCTTCATCAGGGCGAGAAACATTAAACAAACAAAAGAAAGTTCAAGGTAGACAACTGAAAGTCATGTAATCAACTTGTGACCAAGCTAGATTTTAGACTAAGAGAAATCTGAGTAATTAGGGAAATACCTCCGTATATAAAGAAGAGAAAGCGCCACGGGTCGTTAACCTCAACGTTTGAATGGTTCAAAATAGGTGAGAGGGTGGAGATAACGATGGGAATTCACAACGGTGAAAGTTCGAAACCACGGTCGCGATTCAAATTGTTTGGATGCTTAATGATTTCTATACTCTCCCTCTTCCTATTGAACGCGGAGTTATCAAAATCTATTTTGTGACAAGTATCGAAATGATGCTCAGCCACGGTAGACTTGGAACCGTGTTTGAACCTAATACAACGGTGATGTTCCGAAATACGCAACCGTGTAGCCAGCTCATTTCGGAGGATGTTTCAATGAAATCCAAAGTACAAAAATTACTATTTTTATCAAATATTTTATTTAACAATTCTGCGTAGTTTAGCGTCAACAAATCTCTCGACTATTTTATTTAGATCTAATTCAATGTCTTTATGGGAAGTTAACAAGGCAAGCCCAACTAATCTACTTAAAGTGGAGAAAGACCTTTCGCTTGTCATAATTGTAACAGGAAGGGTGGCAAGAATTTTAAGAAGGGTTTTTACATTAGGAAATGACTTGTCATCGCAAGTAATGTAAGCATCAATTGCATTAACTAATTTTTGTCGTTCCTCATTCTTCCACAATTTGCACCAAATTGCAATTTCACTTTTAACAACTAGTGGTTGATCAACCAAATCGTCCTCATAAAAATTTAACAAATTATTAAACACGTCAACATTGTCGACTGTCCATGTATACGGTGGCACTAATGTTTGCATTATCTCAACTGTTTGATTATGACTTAAAAAGCGATCTTGTAACTGCGTAACAACATGGTCTAGAAAAGTATTATAAACCGATCTTCTGTAGTAAACCTCGGCGCTTTCTCCAAGTACATTATTACGAGAGGTTTGCTTACCGATAATTCTAGGCTTTTCAATTATAACCCCAGCATGCTCAGCCAGCGACTTAGCCTTACTAAACATTGAGGAGAACGTTGCTTCTGACCTTTCCCTCTTATCTAGGAGAAGACTTATAATTCTTTTAACCATGAAAACACAACTCACAAGATCGCAATCGACTGCTTGTGACGGTTGTCGATAGGATGTCTTCGGGTACCACAATTAAAACTAAAAAACTTGAACTAGAAGCCACTTTTAAAAGTTGCTGTGCCTTCTTAGCTGTGTTACGGTTATTATCCGATTCTAACTCATCCAAACATTGTACGATGTACGGAAATAACTGACAGAATCTGATGACTGAATCATGCCGTTCGACAAATCGTGTTTCACAGAATTTAATTAGCCTCTATCTTTTCTGATTATTACTTTCTGGGGTCAAAGAAGATTTGATAGTTTCTGTCAGTTTATGTTGACGTTTTGCAGACTTGGTAAAAAATTTAATAATTTCATTCATGGAACCGAGCCCATTACGAATGTCTGATACTTGACAAGAGTCACTAAAGGCAAGATTAAGAGAATGACTGCTACAATGCACAAATGTTGCTTTGGGATGAATATTTTTATTCTTTCTGAACGCCACTTAAATGACCCTTCATTGTACTACAACCATCATATCCTTGGCCTCGTAGAAACGACATGTCCACACCTTGACTGCACAGAAATTTGCACAATTTTCCTGTTATTTTCTCGCTAGACTGTCCCTCTAAGGCAACAAATCCCAAAAAATCTTCTCTCATTTTATTATCATGGAAATATCTTGCAACAATTGAAACTTGTTCTACACACGAAATATTCGCCGTTTCGTCCGCCATGATTGAAAAGCATTTTGCAGCATTTATTGTACTAACTAGAACACTCTGTATATCACTTCCTACAATTTCGATGATTTCATTTTGAGTTTCACGGCTAAGATAAGTAGCATTAGAAGCACAGTTTTCTAAATGATTTTGTAATAATTGATTACTCACTCTTGCTCTCATTCTTAGTATTGCTCTAAAATTTCCATCATTCTCATTCTTACTGACGTCTAGTCGGCCCCAGTCGTCATGACCGCGAAGAGCTATCTTCTGTCTGCCACAAAATATGATGGTGTCAACAATAGGAACAAGACGTAGCATTTTTTCTTCCTTAATTCTAACGCATCACTATTTACTTGTAAGTCAATCCGCTTATTTTTATCCTTCTCCACATGCAAGAAAAATTTTGCCTTAATATCACTTTCCTTATGATAGTCAGTCTCTTGATGCCCTCGGAAGTATTCCTTTGCCTTTTTCCAGTTGGTTTAGGTAGTCCGTACAAGCTGTCCCAAAACTTGATGAGAACCCTTGCCGAATCCACTAGAGACGTTGGCAAAAAGAGTGGTGCAGAATTTGCAAAATACTCCATTTTCTTCATGACTGTACAGTAACCACTTAAATTCGTCCATCCACTTTAGTTGGAATTTAAGATTCCTTTTCCCGACTTTAAACACGTATTTCTGATTTATTCAAAAGCAAAACCATCTCTTATTAATGTAATTTGTCAATTGTTTGAGTTGAGTGACGTGATTAAGAAATTCCTACCTGCAATCCAAGGATTCTCCAGAAGATGAAAACGAATTGCAGCGCTTTGTGACTCTGGGTTGCAAAATTTTCCTATATCCCAAGCAAATGAAGGGGCATAATCAATCTTTTGCTGCTTCGAATCACTTTCAGTTGTTGAAGAATTGTTGCCACTTTCACCACTATTTTGAGCGTCTAGATTTTCTGCAGTTTCTTGCAAAGCACGTTTACGAGAACCAGAACCGTTTGTTTGGTGTAGTGGTTAATTAAGTAAAATAAGTGTTGTGAACAAACAAAGTTTTAAACACAACTGGACTTTTAATACGGCAGGGCACAATATTTGAGTAGGAAAGGACACGAATTAACGCCGGCGATAAGATTTACGCTGCTACCCACAATAGTTTCACCCAAGCTGCAGGATTAGACGAATTGTAGGCTTGAATGAATGAATCATGCCATAGCGATATAGGTAACATAAAGTGGAAAACAAAGGGATGCTTTGTTAGTTTAGTTTTAAATAAGTATTTAACAGAAATATCTGCCAGTGGATGTGTGGGAGTTCAATAACAATTCAATCTAGGTATTTAGGTATATAGGTCAGGTCTTATCAAGTTTGCAGCCGAATCAGATGCTGCGCTTGCAACTTGCAATTCATATAAAAGGTTCACAAGTGTTTAAATGCGTCTCAAAAACTATTCAAACGAATTGCTAGCCGCAGACGTAATGTTTCAAATTGACAAGGAGGAAATATTAAAAGAAATTAAATCTGCAAATTTCATAACTTTGGAGGCCAATGAAACTACAGACACCTCCAATCATCAACAGATGGTTGTTATTATTCGTTATTCGATACGTGTTTAATGCACAAATTTTTGAACGGCAGTTCTAACCATAAAAAAAAAATTCATCCTGTCTATCCCTGATTTTGTCGAATCAAAAATTTTGGGGGGTGTTTGAACATCCATATCCCCCCTCCCCCCTGGCTACACGCTTGGAAATACGTGTACTAATAGAGCGACCAGTTTCACCTATGTACCCTAAACCACATGAACAAGGAATACGATATATATCTTGAGAAGAGAGAGTCGGAAACTTATCCTTAGGGGAAGTAAAACTTGTGAGATTTTGTTAGAAGGTGTAAAAATAGGTTTAATGCCGTTTATTCGTCATATTGCTGTTCCTATTCAAATCCAGACTACAAAAATTTCTGCAATCATCTAAAGTTCCCAAAGACAACATTTCCAAGTCGGAAAAAACACCTTTACAAGTTCTTCTAAAAAACTTCGACATTACCGTCATCCTGGATACGGCCACCTATGTTGATAAGTTAAATTCCATGTTATCCGAAGATACTTATAAGCTTTTACCACTTGACCCTACTCGTAGGATCGAACGCGAAGTTATTCAAATCATAAAACCCAGCGATGACTTAGCTTTTCCACTTCCAAACCTCCTAGTCTATATGGTCTTTTTAAAATTCACAAACAATGTGTACCTCTTCGGCCCATTGTTAGTACAATTTAATCTCCTACTTACAAATTATTTCTATCAAAATCCTTAATGAATTTGTAGGTAAAACATTTTCACACATTTTGAACTCTTACCATTTTATTTAACGGTTAGGAAATGGAAGACGTTTTTAAAAACTTAATTGGGAAAATAGAATATTCTAGGGGGAGGTGGAAAGAATACTCAACTCACTATGTTGTAATCGCCGACGTTTCGCCTACCGTTGTGTAGGCTTTATCAAGGCTGGTTTACAAAAACGAGTTGGTAGTCAATGTACTACTATAAAATTAATTAAAAGATGATAGGTCAATTTTAAAAACTTAAAAAAAAAACAAGAAAACACATGTTCATTATTTTACTGACGTTTCAATAATAATGAACATGGTGTTTTCTTAAACCACCAACTCTAAACCATTTATGAACATCGCCTATAAGAAGAACCAAATAAGTTAGTAAACTACAAAGAAATACACAACTATAAAGCAGATTATCGTACAATTAAAAGTTCAAAACTACACCAAAATTATTGCCAGTGTGTTCGCACTTATCAAAGATAAAAAAATAACGTTTATTCTCCTTCCCCTGGTTTATCGAAGAAGTTAAACTTTCAAAGAATGAAATTTCTACAATTCTACATTTCTTTAAGATATAAACGGATAATTTCAGTTGTAGGTATAGGCAGTGATTTTTTAAATTGCTGCGGAACCTGGAATGGAGTAATTTCCTTTTCAGTTTGCTAAAAATAAAAAATAAATGTGTCTGTAAGTAACTTTAAAATACAAATATACCTTTAATACATCTCTTAACATTATAAAATAGTACAGTCGTCAATTGACGGTATTATTTACGAACAAACGAAAATTCGTAATTAAAAATTGATTTGTGACTCAAAATCTCCTTAGAGTATAGACAACTGTTTACACTTATGCGGTGGAGAAGAAACTCTTCCAATTTTGTGTTATGAAATTTTCTAGTGACTTTTATTAACTTGAGATTGCCGGATTGGAAAAATATTCCCATTAGGCGGTCGAAAAGACGTATTTCCTTCTTCTTGACCTAGAGTCATTTGTTATCACGGTTTGCTATCAATTGCAGACACCTTTTTTTGTTTTTCGCTTTTTCCTGTGGGTCTTTATTGATGGTTGCTATGCTGGCGTGTGGATAATAATTCCAAAATTACTTAACATAACAAAGCTGGGTCTGGATATTATCAGTGAAAGTCGCCAGCGTTGAAATTTAAATATACGTTAAAGCCCTTTTTGTTATCAAGGACACCACACAAGATAATACTGTTATCTGGTTTATTGTGAACACGTCCAACAACTGTTATCTATCCATCTTGTCTTGCCTTCTTCACTGGAAACTAAGTACTGTCTGATTTGGATACGAGAGCTGTTACACCTATCTATTAACGTTTGGACACCGAAAACTTCTTATGTACAAGCTAAGTTGATTCTTTTTATGCATGTTATCGTTATTTTTGTCGCGTTTCATGTACTCGTACTACGGCTGTAAATTTAACAACATACCTTGTGTCTACGAGTTCCTAGTGGTTCTAGATGCAATACTAGGCGACGCTTTATAAATTCTTTGTGCGGTGTAATAGCCTTCGTTCTAACGATTCTAAATAAGCCCACGACCACTCCTGACTACTGTAGCTGCCGGCAAGGTTTTCTAACATTGTTATCAATTGGCCCCAGAAGTGTGAATATAAATTTTGTACCAAACATTTTTGGGAGATAAAACCAAATAATACTTAATCCCAACTTGTTTTAAAGTGGAGAATAGTCGTTGAAAACTTACTATAAAGTTTTTCACTGTTGTTAGAACTGCACCAATTGGTGTAAGAACGTTACAAATTAAATTGAACGTGACATCAAATTAAAAATAATGACATTAAAACTAATTATTTAGCTTATACCATCAACAACAGCGCCATCTATGGTTAGGAAAAACACTACAAATATGGTTTGACTTGTTCCATATGAGTTTTTCGACAGTGGTGCAGAGACAAGAGTGGTTTACTAATAATAAAGGTCAATTAGATTTGTTAAAACCTCAATAACTTGTCCTAATGCTACAATGACCTAAATTTAATGGAATAAATGTTAATATCAGTTATGTTATTTCAAAAAATAAATTGCAATAAATATATTCCATCACTAAAAATAAATTTAAATGAAGACATTGAAAAATTATAATTACAGAGATTAAAATGTTTTAAATGGGCATTTGCTTGAATTAAAGGATTTTCCTCCAATCGCCAAAATAATACCTTCATTTGTAAAATTGAAACTGACATTTTGAAATACATTTGGCAACAATGTACATGACGTCTACGATGACGCAATTTCATCTTTTAAATTACCAAAAAATATGTTTTATTGAATTCTAAAGTTCCCATTAAAATTAATTAGATCAAAACTTAAATTACAGGTTGTATTATTTCTAGGAATTTTATTTGCTCTTATAGCAAATACTAAAACTGAAGATTAACTGTCATAACATTTTGTTTGTCTTAAATTTTTGTGTAGATGCGCTGTCAGTCACTAAAATTCGTGCTTAGGGAGACGGCAGTTGGCAGATTATTTTCAATGCAGAAATAATATCGACAAGACTCTATCTAAAACATACAAAAAGCCAGAGGTTACCTAACAAAAGATATAACTCGAAAGGAGACGGTTACGAATATAATGGAAAAACACACATATTTATATTTATTATCAAATACGTACTAAATTATTTATTTGGGCGATTTAATATCAATTTATTGTTGGTAGCACTAGTACTAGATAATGTTGTAAAATGTTGAAAGTGAATTGCATAAATTAAAGAAACTCAGTGGTTCTAAAAAGTTAAAAAGTATATAGAGGTGTGTCTAACTTAATAGTTACGTCACAGGTTAGGAGAAGCTGCAAAGGCTGCTACTACTGTAACTACGGTTATCACAAACATCTAAAGAATAAGTTGCTATAGCCTATCCTATTTCATGTAAAGAATTTACCTTTAAAAATGTATTTAAAATCAATCAACATCATATTACAAAGCAATGCGTTTTACACTGTTAGAATATCAATTTTAGTTTTAGTTATAATATTTGCCTTTTCTATACCTGTAACCTGGTCTCCTGAAAATAAACGATATTATTATTATTATTATTATTATAATTGTTTTTTTATTTAATTTAAAATGCATCAACAGCTAAGGTTATTAGCACTTCATTCTTATGCTGTGTTTGCTCGCCTATTAGGTGCTCATGGTTTAGATCTCATCTAATAGATCGCATTCACTTAAGAATCTGATAAAGCGTTTAGCGACAAGCGCGTCATATTTCAAGATGTCACAAATTTCTCCACTTTGCAAATCATATTGCCTCTTAAGTGATGGATTTCCGGACATTCCGCTAGAATATGTCGCACGGTCAAGATATCTCGGCACCTCTTACATCTAGGGGCGCAACGCCTTTTTACGAGGTACGATGATGTGATTCTCGTATGACCTAAACAAAATTTTGCAATCACTACATGCTCCCTACACGTCAACTGCCCAGTTTTGCTGCTGCTCATAAACTCGGTTATTTCCCTTAAAAACCCGCTACTTTGTGCCCATTCCTCTTTCCATTTTTTGACGACCTTCATTTTTATGGTGGACACTAGCAATTCTTTGTTTATTTTTAATGTTTTTATGTCCTCGGTGTGTTTCATATTCCATGGCGGGTTATAGGAAATATTAGTACGTTCTTAGACCGACAAAACTAGAGATAACTCTCGCGCTATAGTGTGAACCACGTAGATGTAGGGAGTGGGTGGAAAGATTGGCATCCCTTACTAACATCCGCTTAACTACGTTGCTACTACCCCACATCCTGATTTTGGCGTTGTATGATAGTGCCAACATCGATCTACGTTTGGCAAGAGATGGGATGCCCGACTCGGCATACAAACTAGATCTTGGAGTGGTATAAAACGCTCCAATAGCGTACCTGATACCTGTATTATAGACGGAGTTTAGAGAATTTAAAGTTGATAATGCCGCAGAGCCGTACACGATCGAACCGTAATCTAACTTAGATAGCAGTGAAGATTTATAAAAGTAGAGAAGTTGATCCCTGCAAGCGCCCCTTTTGGTATGCGAGATACATTTAATGAGGGTTAGGACTTTCATAGATTTACTTTTGATATTCTCTATGTGACGTTTCCAAAATAAACGGTCGTCCCAACTTAGAGTCCCAGGTAAGTCAGCTCAGGTTCGTATTGAATAGTTTGGCCGTTTATAGTCATGCAGGGTCTATAATGAAGAGCCCTCAGGTTACAAAAATTGATGCAGTTCGTTTTAGAACTGGAAAAACTAAACCTCTTTCCGCACCCGACGCCACTAGAGTGTCGATTGCCACTTGCAGTTTCTGTAAATGCTACAACCGATGCTCGGATCAAGGTTTTTGCAAACGTTATTAATGGCGATCGCAAAGAGTGACGCTCAGGGTGGAACCCTGGGGATGCTATTTTCTAACGTTCGGCGATTAGAGGTTTCCAGCCCTAAACGAACTCTAAAATATCTTTCTATCAAAAAAGATGTAATAAAAGAAGGCAAGTTGCCTCTGTAACCCCAATCGTATAGCGAAGATCGCCAGCACGAAAACCGGACTGATATTTCACCAACTGGTCATTCCTCTCCATACACCAGACGAGTCTTCTGTTTACCATAGATTCGAGAAGCTTACTCAGACACGACCTAAGACTTATCCGTTCCTCCGTGTTTTGATCCTGCGCACTTCTATTTAGTCTAGATCCTTTATTCCTTCCACTATTTCCTCGATCGAACAATTTAAGAAACTCTAGAGGAACAACCTAAAATAAAAACAACCAAAGGAAATTTGGCTCGATGTAGCGCACTAAGTTCGTGGACGATAAAGATTTATAACAGTTAAAGCAGCAGCGCCCCACTTCGTCGGAGAGTCGCGGAGGTCCTTAAAAAACTATAAAAAACCAGACTGCTGTCTAACAATGCGCCACCTGCTGGATAAAAATAGAAATAAAACCGACCAACAGGAGATCAACAGGCTTAAAACCTAATACGCTAAATCAAACACAAACAAAAGAGAAAGTCAGACAATTCAATTCAACAACAAATAAATCTTAAAGTAGTAGGAGAATGTGACAGAAATAGAGAGACTGTCGCATATAGTTACGTGCGTTAGCAGCAGCCTCGCTTAGCAATAAATATGGCTTTCAATTAATGTGCCGGACTTCAGGTAAGCTTTAGTTACACCCAAATTAAAGTTAACATTCCAATTGAGGATTGGCTACTAAGAAGGTGACATATAAATCGGACTTTTCAAATTTCTAATGTTAAACAGAATGCTTCAGATTATCCGGGACACACGGTAGAAACATTTAAAGCAACAGTTCTTTTGTTTTCACAGCTATTTAGAGGGCAGTACTTCGGTTATGTCATATTATGAATGTAACAGTAAAATATCAACTTGATTTGTCCAGAATAAAACGTCACTATAATACTCAAGAACCTCGAAAATTTGAAAATAACGCATAAAAACTAGCAATAAACACTAACGCCTCGCCAGCAAACTTTTTAGCTCAACTATTATATTATTTAACTGCTAGTAAAATAATCTACTATTGATTACAGTTTTTTAAATATTTGATGGGAGCTAATTGTTTCAAGTTACTAAACTTAAATTTTTACAAATTTTCTTTTTAATAGTTGCAATGCAATTAAATTCTATTAAATATTATTAATACACCATATGTTTATATTTCAACTCGACTTGCATTTTAGTAATTGGTCACCATTACACAACAATAATTACTGTACTTTACTTTAAATGCTAAAGAGCTTAATGTTACAGTCAAACATGTATAAATATTCAATTGGGATTTAAAATAAATATCATTCTGTCAAACCAGTTTGATAAATTACACCAATCACAAAATCTGATATATTAAAAATACCAATCTTATGTATATATCACGTTTTTTTAAAATTTTATGAGTTAAGTAATAATAAAAATTTTCACATTTGACACATTTTTGTGACAGCAACTAATGAATATCGCAAAATATATTAACTCAATAAAAGTCGTCGAAGTGATTCTTTTGTTCTCTTCATTCCAAGGGATGAGCAAAAGGCCGTTTTACTAATTTTTCGGTTTTCCATTTTTGTAGGTTGATTGTACACGTAGTTGAACAAATCTTGCGTTATATTAATTTGAAACTTTTTCTTAAAAAAAACTTGGAAAATCTTGACACGTTTGACAATCAGAAGCCTACTATGTAATTGCAGCAAAAGTGGTTTTGACAAAACAGCCTACTAAAACGATTAAGGGTAAAAGGCAATATTTAATATATGCTTACTAGATAAATACATCTTCAGTCACCTATCTGTTTTATAGCAAACAAAAAAGATCTCAATTTTGCCGTACAAACCGAACTATATCACAAAAACCTGAAGTAGTAAAAAAATTATAAAAACAGATCTGAAAACTACATAAGAAACTGAACAAAGCGCATCCACTTTGAGAAAATGGGTAATAATTATGTTGAGGTGTGTTATTATAGCCAACTAAGTGTTGACAAAAAATAACAATCTTGAATCACTTGCTGTAAGTTTGCAAGAGATTGTACAGTACCTAACAAACACTGAGAATCACTCGACAGCTGTTTCGTCCTTTTGGGTTCTTCAGGAGTGAGAGAACTCGAGTACTATTATTAGATACGACATTTTTTGTTACAGCTTTTAGTTTGGTGTTGGCAGTCTTGCTGCCCGCACCTGTAACTTTTGATTTTCTAAAACGACCTCGGCGACAAAATGAATGACTTGGTTTGCGTAGCGGTTTATAAGGTCCACTGAAATAAGGAATCATGACCTTAACGTGGTATTTTCTTACAAATACGTTAGACCTCGCGGGGTTAGAAATTTTGTAACTAGTAGTACCTCATCGATGCTTCACTAAATATGGTCCAACTTGAGGAGGTCTTAATTTCACAGTAAATTGTTTTAATGCATTACTCAAAATGTGTCTAGTTACCTTCACCAGGTCTCATAGTTGGTACTTTGTGGTGGTTCAACCGCCTGTCAAGACAAAAGGCGCACATCGCTCCATTTCTTTGGGGTTCCAACACTACAGGAGCACCCCTCAAACTCTCACATTATTTGACAATGCCATCTGCCAAAGGTTGGTTTAGTTTCGCTTACAGTACACTTTTCCTACTCGACGACATTAGATAGAATGGGACAAACTGTCTCCAGTATTGATGCCCTATTCCGTAAATGCAGTTGGTTCTCCCGTAGTGGTTCCCATACTTTTTTTCTCATAGACCACTTTAAACATTTTGCTGGATCTGGTGGACCCCTGCAGCTATTACATTTACTAACTTACTTCCAAAACCCGAAAAAGTATATGTCTATGTAAATCTGTGTTGTGGCTATTTTTCAATCAACTATGAGTTGAAAGTTTTCGAAAAAAGGTGAGAATTTATATTGCTTTGATTATGCTGTGAGTATTGTCATTCAAGCTAAGTTTCAAAGCCAGTCTAAAAGCGTCTTCATCCAACAGTTGGATTCCTACTTTACTTTTTGTATTCTAAGATTGACTCACAGTACAAGAAACCAATAATCTCCCACTTCGGAGTGGTAAAAGTAAAAATAAATATTTTCTTGTTTTGTAGCTATTTATTCAAACACAAAAATTACTACACTTTTAATTATGTTGTTATAACAGTCTTAGTAGAATCAAAGTTTAACATCAAAACTAATAATGATTATTATTTTAAAAACAGTCGCAATATAATCAAAACTTTGATTATATTGCGACTGTTTTTAAAATAATAATCATTATTAGTTTGATGTTAACTTTTATCTCAGATTACCATTGTAATCTGAGATAAAAGTTATAATTTTAATGGGAGGGATGTACTTGGTGAATTGACAGCAAATTATCAATATTTGGCTTGAGTTTAGTTAAGTATAACCGTAAATCTCCTCGCTCTGTAATATTTAATCTGCTCCGTTTTTTGTCAACAAGTTTGTTACGGCACTAAAACTGCGTTCGACAAGATATGACGAAGGAAACGCTATGAGAAATTTTTGCACAATTCCCCACAGTCCTGGATATTTTTCAGGTATTTGTGCCTGCAGCCAAAATGATTGATACCCTCTTTTGAATGCTACTTTGAGCTCCTCATTAGTGCTAAGCTCGAGTAGCTCTTCTTGCAGTACCACATTTTCCACTTCAGTTTCATCATATGGATTTATTATCCATGGTGGTATATCCATCGACAGAATGTCTTCAAATCTGATTTTAAAATCATCATACAGGGCAATCAAATGTTGAACATACGTCTGAATATCTTCGTCGAGGCATTCTACCTGCGATAAATTTGGAAACTGGGAAAATTCACGTCGACCAATATTTTGCTTCATAAGTTTCAGTTTACCAAGAAAAGCTGAAATTTCACTCTTTGTTTTTATCAAATTGAGGCTGTCCCCTTGTAACTGTAGGTTGAGGTCATTGAATTTTTTGAACAAATCTGTCAAATACGCAATGTCTGCTTTGAAATTCATGAGGTTTTCTTTTAAAACAGGATCTTTAGTGTTCAGAAACTCTAAAACAGAGTCGAAAAGCAAATAGAATCTTGATAGACATGCACCTTTCGACAACCAGCGTACTTCGGTATGTAGCAGCAATCGTTGGAAGTCCTCATCATTTTCTTCGCACAACTGTGCAAATAAGCGCGTATTTAATGCATTGCTTCTTATTTTGTTAACTGCATTAATCACAAATTGAAGCGCTTGGTGCAATCTATCACTCAATTTTTCGCTACTAGATGTTGTCGGTGGATGACACAGTGAATTGCAATTACCTCTGGTATAATCCTTTTAAGATGACTTATAAACCCACGATATCGCCCGACCATGGCAGGAGCTCCATCTGTTGCCACCGAAATAATGTTTGTGAATGCAATTGATTTTTCCGTAAAAATCATTCAGAACATTAAAAATTGATTCACCTTTAGTGTCAGTCTTCAAAGTTTTCGCGAATAGTAACTCTTCAAACATTTGTTCGCCTTTGATAAATCGAACATATGCCAATAATAATGCTTCATTGCCAGGTAAAGTTGACTCGTCCAGTTGAATAGAAAAATGAGTTGTTTGCAGATAATTACACAAGAAACTTTCAACATCAGAGCTCATTTCATCAATACGTCTTTGTACAGTGTTGTTACTCAAAGGAATTCTTTTAAGTATGTCAAATGAAGATTTGTGCAGGACAGTTTTAAGACCTCTTCAACAGCAGGCAAAATTAACTCCTCTCCAATGGTATGCGGTTTCCCAGATTTTGCTATAAGTAATGAGATATTGTAAGATGCCCGCAAGCCATCGTCGTTGCTTTCAGACGTTGAAGCGAACATACTATGCACGGTGGGTCTCTTTTCATACTTTTCCTTCAATGTTTGGAAATATTTCAAATCCTTACCTATTTTGTCAGGATGACACCTTCTTAGATGATCTTCCAGCTTCGATGGTTTCATAGAGTCATTGCTCAAGACTTTGTTGCATAAAAGACACATGGGCAATCGCTTGTCTGTATTTGATGGAAGAAAACCAAATTTCAAATATTCAACACTGTACTGTCGACACTTCTTCTTAGATTCAGCCATGTTTCGTATCAATTACTTACCTGTAAATATGAAAAAAATGTTTGTTAAGTAATCTTAAAATGATTTAACAAACATAATAGAAGTGGCTTTTAAGATACAAGTTGCTAACAAATAGATAGGTAGGTACTTACTTTTCCAACACTGGCAAACAATAATATCAATTCACTTTAATTTTCAAAAGTCTGAAAACTACTTCCGTCACTGGTGAACACTTATATAGGTACACTTTCTTTTTGAAATTCCGGAAACAACGAGTAATGTTTATCATTCGCATTCGTATTTATATTAAAGAAAAATCCAACAAGTTCATGCAAGTTCAGACACGACTTTAACTAGGCGGGCGGGCGGCGCGGCATCGGCGAGTCTTGACACGCTCATTCTGAATATGGAATATGCAAGTTCTTACAAAAACAATTGCTGAGCTTCTTATAATATTGTCTTCCTATATTCATAGGAGAAGTCAAGCTTCTTATAATATTGTCTGCCTATATATATTATTGTCTCCCTTATTCATAGGAGAAGTCAAGTCGGGTCACCTAATACATTTTTATAGACCCCCGTTAACGAGTTGTGGACCCCCATTTTTTCCACGCAAGCGTAGACCCCTATCGGGCTCCCGTGGACCCTGGGGTCCACCTGGACCACTTTGGGAATCTAGGCCCTAGGGCAAACACTGTCTTACGCTGCTTCAACAATTCATCTAATGATTATCTTTCGTGCGGTGTCCAGGATGCGGCTACTACTTCTGCAGATTAATACCGTCCGTAAAGCACGTCAAGATGGGTAATCCAAAAACACGTTTGGTTCAAATTCATTTTTTCCACATTAAAAGAAATAAGCTAGTTAGTAAACCAGGATTCTAGGGCATCTAGTGCGGATTGTAGGTATTGAGTTAGGTGTTTGGATTGTCAGTATCGTGTTAGGATGGCGATATCTTCAGCATATAAAGTTAGTTTGATGCGTGAAATTTTTGGGATGTCGTATGTGGAAATGTTAAATAATGTAGATGAAAGAACGTAACCTAGCGGAAGCCCGGCGAGAAGGAGGCGGGTTAAGGATATTACGTTGTTTAGCTTGATTTGGTTTAGGCGGTGTGACAGGAATAAGTGGATTATCTGCTCCAGCGGCACTATTTGGTTACGCGTAAAAGCTGTTGGGTAGTGCAGTGATAGGTTTGCGTGCAACGCGTTAGATCATAAAGTTTCTGATTTGATCGGGACTGGGAGCTTTACGTATGCGAATAGAACGTATGATTTAAGGGATTTCGGTAGGAGATGTAGGCGTGATAAGAGCTTCGTTGTGGTTGTTGAGTAGAAATTGGGATGTTATGCATTTGGTACGGGAAACGTGATCTAGGTCGGCGATTTGGTATGCTGGGCTTCTTGGTTGGGGTTGCGAAGAATGTGTTGCATACGCCATAGAAAGTGGTTGTAGTAGTTTAAGGATTGTAGTTTGGGGGTCGAGGACTGTTACAGTTAAGGGCCTCGGAATTAAATAAAAAGATTTAAAAAGCCCGAATTTACCACGACAATTGCATAACAAAGCAAAAATGTATATTTATTAACGTCTGACGTGATGACGTCACCAAAAATTTTGAATTTCAGTTGAAAATACCTTGTAAACGGCACAACTGTTAGCTAATCGGCAAATAAAAAAAAAATTAAAATATAAATTTATTCATATCAATCTATAACGGAAATACAAGTAATTCACTTTCCATCACGTGATCCTTGTCGGTCACTTCGAGGAAAGTGGAGTATTTCTTCAACTAAATTACTGTGTCAAGTAATTTTTAGGCATTGATTTAATTAATGCTAAATTGGATGTTAACTAAAATCACAAAATACTTAACATTCGATTTAGACGAAATGGCTTTGTTACAGTGGCGTAACTACCGCCGGTCCAGTGGAAGCAATGCGGTGGGGCCCCCGACTACAAGGCGCCCCTATTTGAGGTTTTTTTTGCTTGTTCCTTACAGTTGAGAACAAAAAGTAATTATTTATTTTGGTATGATTTTTAAAAATGAAAAATAGGGATTCAACATTTTTCAATAAGATCCGTAAAATCTTTGGTAACGACTGTACGGGGCCTCCATTATTTTACGATAATTGGGCCCCCAAATGTTACTATCAATCATTTATTACACGATTGATAAAAGAAATTTAATTTATTGTAGTTGTAGAAAACGTTCGTTTTTTCTTGCTTTCATGTCTTGAAATGGGCCTACCTGATAGTCTCGTTATAAGTAATTTATAACTTTTCGACGTTTCATCCAAACGGAAAGATTTACATGTTGCGTATGGATCCCATCTGGGGCCCCCGGTTCCAGATGATAAATTTAATTTCTAAGCATAAAAATTGTGATATTAACGAAACGTATAACAATGTTATATATACTGCACACAATTTTTGTTGTTAAAGGATTTGCATGTTGTGCATGGATATCTCCTGGGAGCCCCGGTTCCAGATGTTCAATCTAACTGCTGACTATGAAAATTGTATAATGTATACTGAATAAACTTTGCTCAGTTTATTCCATTTTTAAGGACGTACATCGTACAGGCAACATTTTTTGACTCGAATATAAGGAAGTTAGAATAGAACCCAGCGATTCTGTAATAATGAGAGTACATATATTATGTAATGACAAAATTGTAACTTTCAGTGTACAGCACGTCCTAACCGTACGTCGAACGTCGATGCGTTCGTTAAAACGAAAGTCCAAAGGGTTAGAATTTAAGTATGTAATCCTTGTAAACATGTAAACTGTAAATAATACTGTGTCCAAAAACTAGTCGGAATTGTTTTATAAATCAAAAAAATCTTTATTGATTCTTCTAATTCAATTTCGTCCCTTTCAAAATAGTCCCCTCCCGATATAATACACTTATGCCTCTGTTTTTTGCAGTTCTCGAAGCATGCCAAAAAGTCTTCTTTTGGTATAGCCTACTAGCGCGCGCCGATTCACGTTGAATGTCTTCAATTGACTCAAAACGGTTTTCTCGGAGTGGTCTTTTGAGCCATAAGTCGCACGGAGCCAAATCAGGTGAATAAGGTAGTTGCGGAACGATATTGGTTGCATTTTTGGCGAAAAAGTTACAAAGAATCAGTGCAGTGTGAGATGGCGCATTATCCTGGTGTAAAAACCAAGAGTTATCTTTTTATAAATCCGGTCTCTTTTTACGAATAGCTTCACGCAAATGACGCATAACACTCAAATAGTATTTCTTGTTGACAGTTTGACCAGTGGGAAGGAATTTGTAATGCACCACACTATGATAATCGAAAGAAACTGTTAACATCACCTTGATTTTTGGCGACTTTGACGCGGTCTTTTCGGTCTTGCCTCACCTTTGGCACGATATTCATTCGATTGGTCCGTTCTTTCGGGGTCGTAAACATAGATCCAAGTCTCATCTCCCGTAATAATGCGTTTATAAACAGCATGATAGTCAGAGAGTATTGTTTCACACACATCAACACGACGCTGTGTTTCAAGAAAATTCAGCATTTTTGGTACCAATCAACACTTAACACGTTTAAGGCCCAAAATATCTTTCAAAATGGTATTAATTGATCCTTTGGTACGCCAATTTTATCAGCAATGTCTCTTATAGATAATCGACGGTTTCCAAGCACTAATTCTTTTACTTTTTGGATGTGAGCATCGTCAGTTGAGGTCGATGGTGGCTCTTCGTCTTCTACGCGTTCTCTACCTACCTTCTTTGAACACGTTATACCAATCATATGTTGTTGATTTTGGTAGAGTCCGGTCCCCGTAAGCCTTCTGCAACATTTTCAACGTTTTTGCAGCATTTATTTGATTCAGGAAACAAAATTTGATCGCACTTCTTTGTTAAATAATTTCAGACATTGTGAAAATCGCCAAATTCACTTTTTGTATCACACAAAAACAAGTGTCACTTAAACACTAATAAATATTTTGACATATAATGTGGCATGGAAGTCAGTAACAGTTGTACCAAATTAAACAAAATATTGAGCAAAAATATTTACCCGCGTCATTTACATCGAAAAATTCCGATTAGTTTTTGGACACAGAGTAGATAGGTCTTAAACGTTTAAAATAAGCAAATGAAAACAGTGTCCAAAATTTTCCTTCTTTTCCTTTTTTTTTGGTTGTAAGGTAGGGACCCGGAACGACTATGCATCGGAACCCCGGGAGAGATTGTTACGATACTGCTTTGTTAAATAACTGGCAATTGTCACTGAGGTTTATAAGGTTACCAAAATGCCACACAAGCTTCTAATGTAAACAAAAAATAATTGAAAATTGTCTCACAGGCTTTAAATTTTAACAAAAATAACGAAAAATTGCCACATAATCTTGTAATGCTAACAAAAATAACTGATAATTGTCACACTGACTACTGAGTTTTCGAAGGCATTCGACAGACTTGATCACAGTATTTTGTCAAAAAAACCTAGTTTTTTTGGATTCTCCACCAATTTGATTCAGCTAATTAAAAGTTATTTACTCGATTGTTCAGAGTTCATAGAATGTAGTGGTCATAAGTCTGTTAAATTCTTTTTAACGTCAGGAGTGCCTCAGGGATCAGTGCTTGGCCCTATGTTTTCCAATATATTTATTAATGATGTGGTGGAATATCTGAATGTGGATTGTTTACTCTATGCGGACGAACTTAAAATTGTTAAATCTATCGGTACTTTTGATGATTGCAAGTTACTTCAACAGAATCTTTCAGCTATTGCTGAGTAGTGCGTTTTAAACAGATTACCTTTAAACGTCGTTAAATGTAATGTTATGTCCTTTTCCTGGAAGGTAACTTCTCTGATTTTTGATTATACTATTAATTCTGTTCTTCTCAATAGACCTAATAATTTCCGTGACTTAGGGATTATCTATGATAAAAAATTGAGTTTTTTGGATCACATTACTTCAACTTTATTAAGTTGTCAAAAAACCCTGAGATTCATAATTCGCTACGGTCGTGAATTTAATAATGTAAATACTTTAAAAATCTTGTTTTGCAGTTTGGTTAGGTGTAAAATTGAATATGCGTCGATAATTTGGTCTCCATCACATAAGGTTCATATTGTCAGCATTGAAAGAATACAACGTCGATTCCTGAAATATCTGTTTCTTAAAGTTGAGGGATATTATTCTTGCATTGGATTTCCTAACAGTGAACTGCGATCACGGTTTTCTTTGCCATCACTTAAGAACAGACGAACGCGTGCAGCTATCGTTTTATTATCTAGTATAATTAATTATGACGTAAACTGTGCTGAACTTCTTAATAAAATTGCATTTAATATACCACGCTATGCATCACGGAATCCTTTTACTTTTCATCTCGAAACTCCGAAAATAAAAATATACTGAAATTTTCTTCTTTATTCAGAATGTGTGACATTTACAACAAATTTCAGCACACTTTTGATATATTCAACTGCAAGGTACCTTCAGTAAATCATTTGTTTAATTAATTTTAGAATTATCAGAATGTATTTTATTGAATTTTTTGTATATGCATTGTTTTTATATTTTTATATTTGTATGCCTATTCTGTAACTGGGTCTTTCCTGTTGAATAGTGACAAATAAATAAATAAATAAATAAAATAAATAAACATGACCAACATACAGAGTGCAAAAGACGTTCAAATTGCCTAAAACCTTATTAATAGCACGTTGATATACCGACAGGGCAATTCGCAAACTAAACCGTAACAATGCAATATATTCATATTCCAGTGGCGGCTTGTCCATAGGGCCATTTGGTCAATGACCTCCCAAAAATTTTGACTATATAAAAAAATATTAATTATTACGTGTTTTATTAAAATAAAATTTTCTCGCAAAAGTCGCAAGTCGCAAGTATAATAACTTAAAATTTATCGGCCGGCGTTCGTGATTCATCCTTCTCAACTCTGGGCTGGCGGTGCGAATTGTCCTCATTGAATTAGTTTTACCAGGAAAAACTCGAAAAACGTGCAGCGCCCGAATAAACGCGAACGTCCGAAGCAATAATCAACTTTGGGTCATAAGCCGGGTCCCGCAGTTTACGTTGGCTTTGAATAGGGTGTACACCTACGCTCGATTTTTGATTCGATTTTCGCGTGTTTTAAATCAATTTAAGAATTTATATTGATATTTTTTACTGTTGTTGTGTTGTTATGTAAAAATATTATTTTTGGTTCGCGTGTGCATGCACTATTAAAAAAAATTTCGGTAGTACAGAAAATTAAACAACTAAAAAGTGCCAACAAACTTAATTTTACAGAATTAGTTGAGTTTAAGGCAAATAGTCGTCCTTTGCCAGAACTAAGTTTACGACAAACTAGCAAAGACAAAAATAAAGATGTTCATCGAAACTTTCGCAAGGTAATGTACGATTTAGCTGACTGGATATGTGGTTGTGATGTATCAAACGTATTTAACTGTTTTGTTTTGTTATTATTACTCGTCAGACTCGCTATGATGCAAATCCGGTGTAAGCGATTTAAAACACTTAAAAGAGAAAATAACAAAACATGCTTCGTCTGCAGAACACATAAAATGCTCGGTAAATTTTGCAACCGTAGGGAATGTTGATATTCGTACACAGCTAGACAATGCTTATAGAAAATCCCTTAGAGATTTTAATGAAAATGTTTCGAAAAATCGCTATATTTTAAATAAAATTGTAGATTGTATAAAATTTTGCGTTGCATTTGAGTTATTTATATTTTTTAAGTATGCCTATTTTTTAAATTAATTTTTGACCTCCCAGTATGATTGACCACGAGCCGCCACTCCATGTTACCCATCAGGTGAAACATTAAGAGGCGATTTAGAATTGATTACATGGCCGCTACGAGTTTCAAAAGCTACATGACCTGGTTTGTCACATGTGTTACACCTGCAAGATGAATCTATCCTTAGTCATTTTGGATCTACAGTGTTGGTTGTTTCCTTTAAAGTAGTTTACTTTCTTATAGGAAGGACAGGGTAAACACAAACGATGTTATAATTTGAGGTGATGTTTTGTGCACAATGGTGAGCACTTCTTCAGGGTTAATTGTGCATTGTGGACGAAACGTCCTGCAAATTACAACAACGTTTGTGTTTATCCTGCCCCTTCTATAAGAATGGCACAGATTATAAAGAAAAAGTAGTGAGAACTGTGTTGAACTCAGTGGCAAAACATCTGCAGAAAAATATTACGTCAAATGCAAGATGGCTATCGATTCATTTAAAGACGTCGATCTCAAGTGCCCGACAAGTCCGCAATGCTAAACTTCAGAGTGTTTGTGAAAAAGAAAACGCAGTTCAACTAGTTTGAGTGTTGAAGAATATGACAAAATTGATGACCTCTTTATTATATAGCCGCATGTGAGCTTGGCTGGCATGGGGATGAAACTAGTGACTATGTAGTCACAATTTTCAAGGAAGAAAAAAACCATCATGGAGAATTAACCGGACGTCTCATTTATTTCAATGTTTTTGGAAAAAGTACACAAGGTGGAGCTGGATGATTAAGCTAGAAGAAATGGTGAATTGTGAATCTGAAAAATTCTAATCCTGTAAGGTATATGGAGTTTTAATCATTTAAATAATTTTATTATTGAATAGTTATTTATGTTGCAATTCAAGTGTACGAAAACGACCTCAAAGTAATATATTTGATTTAGTTGAGTACCCCCAGAGAACTTTGTTCTGTAATTTTTATTTGAAATGAATTTATTAAAATAATAATCAATTCATTAAATTGTTTTGGAATAATTCACTTAAACAGTGACTATATATCCTAGACTTTCAATCGCTTTAATTGGGGACCAATACCGATAGATGTCGTGTGCACGTTTACGGAATCTTTGTTATACGTTTCAATAATTAAACACACCAATAAACGAATTAAAATAATTCTTTTAATAAATTTCATTTTTTTTTTAATTGTTTATGATTACGCCACTGTAAGTGGCGATGCGAGTGGCGATGCGAGTCCTATTAGTCCCACGACATCTACCGGTATTCGTCCCCAATTAAAGCGGTTGAAAGTGTAGGATGTATAGTCACTGACTTAAGCATCTATTTCATAACGATAAAAAATAAAACAAAAAAATCTAAATTAGCGTTAACGAAAAGTGGAACAAACTAGTAACCTTGGATACCTGCCACTTTATAAGCAGGTATCGAACAACAGTTTATTTATTAAAGGTTGTTTGGTAAACTGATAGAAAAGAAAGGCAAAAATATTACTACCAATCGGCTTTTTCTAACCGAAAATTCTTTATAGGAAAATATTATTTCAGTTGGATTTTTAAAAATTCGGAAGAAACAAAATTTCCAAATGAACTCGGTCAGCAACGCAACAATAATTTATAAATCATTCGAATCGTGTTACTGCGGTTTTCACTTTGGCTAAAGCTGGTGTGAGCGAGCATCAAATATTGAAAATTACTAGGCATCAGAGTTTTATCTTTGACTCTAAGTTGCTATGCATTTAGTATAGCTACCACATCTTGACAAACTGTTTCGACTCACTTGCCAAACTAGATGAGGGTATTCTGATATGGTGTTACTAACAAAGGACAGCAGCTGTGTATAGAAATGAGCATCGGCGTCAGAAAGTTTAACCTGATACAGCAATGTTACATATATTTGAAAGCGCAGCCCTTTGTTGGGAAAGGGGTCCAAAATTTCCACGTCAGTCATGAGAAAGATTGCCACCTGGAATATTCAAAGCATGTTTATGAGTGGAAGAACTCACAATGCAATTAAAGAAATAGAAACACTCAATATAGACATCTTGTGCATTAGTGAAATGCGATGGCCAAGCACTGTAAAAAAACCAATTAGTGGATACTACATATACTATGCCGGTAACGATGATGTACGACATCTAAACGGAGTAGAAATTATAGTCAACCAAGAAACGAATAAATCCGTTAAAAACTTCGTACCGATTTCAGACCGTGTGATGATATTACAACTAGAAACCAAACCAATACCAAGCAACTTCATTCAGGTGTACGCTCCAACATGTGATGTCCCTGAAAATTTTATAAAGACATGTAAAATGCTATAAAACTTACTAAACCATCTTTATTTCTTAATCGAATGGTACATTTTAAATATTGTATTGTGATGTAATGATTATGTATGGTGTCCCAGAAGATCAGTATAAACCTGTACAGTGTGGTGACGAACCGTGTGCAATTGTGGATTGGTTCGTCTTGGCAAAGCATTTACTTCAAGGTTTAGGAAAACCACTACAACCTAAACATGTCAAACCATCTGAGATTACCATACTATTGAGTGATTTAAATGATAAGGTAATGAAATAATATAGTGGATGATTACGGACTGGGAGTAGCAAATGATCATGTAGACTGGTCCAATTTTGAAGATTTCATAATAATCACTACGCATTTTTAACATCCAGCAAGGCGCCTTTTTACCTAGACATCAAATGTCAATAGAAATACAAGGAACCAAATCGACTATATTAACATAAATAGAAGACTCAGAAATTTAGGAAAAATTGTAAAAACCTTTCCACGAGCAGACATTAATACAAATCACAATCTTTTAGCTTAAACTAAAGCACCAACCATGCAACAAACATCAGTTCAAAACTCGAAATTTCTTGACCCGAAGGTAACACAGAGATTCAAAAAAAACTTGAAGAGAATATACTTTGAAGAAATATTTGACGAAGCCCTAGAAGGAAAGACCGAAGGAATAGTATCTAACGGGATCGTAATAAATAATTGATCGTAACTAGTTTAGAAGACCTATAGGTATTGTTATTGTTAGAGCACTCATATGGGGTTGAAAATAATTAATAAAAAAACTAAATGAATGCTCATTAGTAAAAACCAAATCCATGTTCAAAATGCTCTAAAAATTCGGAAGGATAATGTTCAGAAAGTATCATCTTATAAATACCTAGGTTATTATGTTAATGACTACATGCAGGAAATTCATAGTAGAATTGATCAAGCAAGCGGCTTTTTCCAGAAAATGCCTAACAAGTAAAGACCCTTGCGGCGATGTTATGTGTCTAGCATTTTGCTATATGGTCAAGAAGCTTTGATATTAACAGAAACAATGTGTAAGAAACTGAAAGTGGCCGAGAAGCAGGTCTCGGGAATCTTAAAAATACCATAGATAACTAGAGTGACAAATGCGAAAGGGTCGAGACATTTACAGAAAGTAATCAACAATGTGAAAAACAGAAAGTTACAATACCTGGGTAATGTTATGGGGAATAGTAAACAATGGGTGGGCCATCTAGCGGTTGCATTTTGAACCACTATTTATTTGAAGTACATAAATGTTAAATGTCATCACAAATTGACAGATTGTTAGTTAAAAGTCTGAATTTTACGAAATGGTAATCCATACGCTTGAAGAAAGCTGGGAAATATTGAGAACTTACTTCCAAAGTGGTGAGTCTTCAACCCAAACTGTGAGAAATTTAAAAAAAAATGGGCAAAGGTTGAATACCATCAAGAACGAGGCCAGGACAACATTTGATTTCAACAGGACGGGGCCACTTGCCATACAGCCAACGTAACAATCCAACTTTTGAGCACTGTTTTCGAAAACCGAATAATCAATCGAAATTCTGATGTCAATTAGCCGCCTCGGAGCTGTGATTTTATCCCATTGGACTATTATCTATAGGGATCCGTTAAGGATAAGTGTTACGCAAACCATCCAGAGACAATTAAGGCCTTGAAACACGAAATCGAAGTTGCCATTCAAGAGATACAGGCCCAGACAATCGAAAATGTACTGAAAAATTGGGTCGAGCGAATGGGGTATTGTAAGGCCAGCCGCGGCAGCCATTTAAATGATGTTGTGTTTCATTCTTAAATTTGAAGGCTCTATCTTTCTAATAAAACCGGAAATTTGAAAAAATATTCACTAGTTTTTTTTTATTTACTTTTTAAAATGCAACTTCTAAATGGCCCACTTTTTACCATCTACTACATACAATAATCTAAGACGAAAACATCCTGCCTCAAAAATATTCGCCAGTGGTTTAGATTAAGCACATCATCACTGTTTAGAAAATCAGTTGACAAATTGGAAGTCAAGCTATTGATCGCTAACGTTCTACGAGAACAAGGCACTTGAAGAAGAAGTTAGTCTCGATGTGGAGTTCTGCGTGAACTGCTTGTTTTTCATTATGTACTTCTTAAAGTAATTACTTAATTTGTTTGTTTAAAAATGTAAATAATATGTACCCTAAATGCCTAAAGGTATATTATTTTCTGAACAGTATCTATATACTGCCAGGGCCTCGTTAATAATGTTAAATATTTGTTATATAATATAATATTTCGACCCAACATAACCACATTGTATGCAAAGCATAAAGAAAGTACGTTACTAAATATTGCAAACGTAAAACATGGCGTTACAAAATTTAATTAAAGTAAACAGACTTTGTTATACTTTCAATTATTTTTCGGTGCTAAAAAAGTTTCGTGATTTGTTAAAAAAAAAGAAGTTGACGCGTAAAAAAAAATGATTAAACTAAACTTGCTTAAATGATTGACCGCCTAGGATCACTTCTGAAAAAAAGGCGCTTTCAGTTTACTTTCAGTTTCGCTTAGGGAATATTAAAAGATTTGCCTACACTTTTATAACCCTCGCCGTTGCCTTTTACTGTTTTAATAATTTTGCTGAGCCGTACTACGTTTTGCAATGTCTCAAAGAAAATATATACATTGTGTAAATAATTGTTCGAAGAAATTTAATCTACTAATATTAATTTTATAGTAGATGGATTTTGAACTGTTTAAAAAGCATATTTTCTTCGACTGACGTTCACTTATTAAACTTCTTGTGAAAATTACCAATAAAACAAGTAGAGTTTTTTTACTTAAGATTTTATTAACATTAAATAAGACCACAACAGGGTTCGTGTAATGTTTGAAAGTTAGCCAGATTGCAGGATTTTTCTTTATAATATTACGAGAGTGTTTCTAAACAGACAAAAACAAATAAAATTCGAATGATGTAAAGCTATTTTAATTTTCAGTCTGCAATAAAAGTCGTAATAAAAATGTGTAAACGGACACTCGTTTCATCAGCATTAAAACCAAAATTTAATCAGTCTGGAAGTTAGATTAACGGGCACAAGTTAATAATACACCCAATACCGTTCACAAATTGTAAGAAGAATTAATAATGTTTTTTTTTAATTGAGAATATTAACCCTCCCTAAGCAGCGTTTGGTAATTTACAAAAAATGCTTTTTCAGTAATTAATCACTCTTTCGACGTAGAATTTCGAAAGTAAATAAAAGAATAATTAATTAAAGAAGGTAATTATGAAATTATTTTGAAGCAAATTTGATGCCGATTTGTAATGATAACAAATATAAAAGTGATTACACTGGCGTTAAGGGATCGCTGTTGTTGCTTATTTGAATAAAAAACATCTTAGTTTATTCTCAGACCAATTTCTGTCACCGAGCATTGTTTCTGAAATCTGTGTTGTTTGAATACAAAAAACCTTAATGCAATTTTCGTTTTGACAGTGTCACATAAGAAAGAAAATTATTCATAATATTTAAGTTACGCTAGCAATACGTAACGAAAAAATATGTGGAAAAAGTAACAAGGGAATTTAACAAATTAGCAATGTGGTGTATAATTATGCGACTGTATCCCTGTTAAAGTTAGTATCCACTAAGTTAGAGAATTTATGTAGGCTTAAGGGATGTTAACTATTTTCAAAATATTGCGTCGCTAATTAAATAAATTAGAATTCATGTTGGAACAATGTGAAAATTAATGGTCATGCAGCTATGTATATACATTATACAAGTTCAATGGTCTAGTCGTAATCCTGCCAAAAGGTTATTTTACGAAACAAGCAACAGATATATAGGATAATTATAGATTAATCCCTTTCTAATTGCCAATTATCTCTCTTTGCATACTATTGTTTGCATTATAAAATGGTAGGAAATTTCAATAACCCTTCTTGATATTTCGTCGAGTTAAGCTGATGTCTTGCGATCAAAATTAACAAACGATATCGACTTTAAATTTAACTTTTACATTAATGACAAAACGAGTACATATGTATTTATGTATAGGATAAAGTTGAAAGTTTTAATAGAAACGCGAACAAGTTTCAGATAGATGGATTTGAACTTTAAAATTATTCTGTCATTTATTTTATAAAACTGACAGAAGACGGCGAAGCTTTTAAAAATCTAAATAGGAAAAATGTATAAAATAAGACAAAACTTCTCAGATAAAATTACGAATTTACATATAAAGTAATATAACGCACCACTTTTCGGAATTTTAAAATTGTATGGCGCACCTGAAATGTTCATATGTGTTCATACTCTCATGAAAACCTATTTATTGAATCAAGAATCAAGTGAAACTCAAAAGTATATGAAATTAAAAAAAACAAATACGAATGATTCTGATTCATTAAAAGTTGTTACACACAAAAAAACTTAGATAAAACATAGTAACCATATTTTTGTTGAAGTTTTGAAGATGACTTACATTTTTGTTTGTTTGTTGAAACTCGAAACATATTAGTATACTAGACAAAGCCAGCATGCTACGCATGCGTTAAGTCACGAAAATGAATTAGCTTCTAAAGAGCAGACAGTCATGAACAATAATTAGCACTTACATTAACATTCATCAGTTGAGTAATCAATATGAATGCAGAGTATGTACTCCATGTGAATTCGTAAAATGAATCGAGAGTATTCGGGTGTGCGCTCGCAACGAATCGAGAGTAGGTGAGTACGCACAAACGACATAACATATTAATATAGAAGATATAGATGTAGAACGAATAGAAATTATTTATTAAAAAATATTTAGAACCGGATTTATTGGCTCGACCGCTTTAACGTAACACAACAAAGTTTATTTGTTGACTGTTTGGTTCGCATAACGCTCGCAGTTACGCGTGTGTGAGTCATCAAGTTCGTGCATACGAAGATTTTATTGGTGAATCCTCTACAGTTAAACCATTCGAAAATTTGCAAAATTACGAATATTTTGATTTTTATTTTGTGTTTTACGTAATATGGTTCGGAGTTATAAAAATTACAGTATTCGTATAACAATGTAAAATTGCTTGAAAAAATTTTAAAAAATGATAAATTTTATTAAACATTATGTAATAGGGTCATAAAAGGAACGTTTTTCTTAAATAAAATTTTTTTTTTATCTGTTATAATTTAGAAATTATGGCCGTTTTAGTTTTCGAACGAAATTTTTTCGGAATAGTTTTTCGCTTATAACTTTTGAAAACACGCGAGGTCTAACAAAACTGAAAAGGCCAAAAAATTTTATTTCTTTATCCGCGTATGATGCTTTTTGAATTTTGAAAATCGGTCCGTAAATAAGTGAGTTGTGGTCAACTTACGGCTCAATTTGTTTGAAATTTTTTTGACTATTTTAAACATTTTTTTTAACCTCGAAGATGCCCTCGTACAAAAAAAATTTAAATCGAAAAATAAAGACACATCTTTCGTAAACTCGAAACTTTTTTCGAAACGAAAATATCTTAAGCCGTTCTAATGTGCGACGAATTTGAAAAAAGGTTGATTTTCATATAGATTTGAAAATGAATCGAGAGTAGGTGTGCGTTCACACTAACGACATACAGGCAATCCATTGTAACTGTAGAAAAAGTTGCACGTTGCGCAGGTAAGGTGTTGGAGTAGGGACCCGGTTGTACACTCAAAGGTAAAATGATTTCGTAACTGTTGGTTATTCCAGCATGAAACACTGGCGGTATAAGATATCAGCGTAGGTACACCGTAGATATTTAAAATATTGCTTCACATTCATTTATTCAATTTAAATTTTTATATGATTATAATGACCGTCCTTTATAATGTGAAATATAACATTTTATCTTTTATCTTTCTAATTTTAATTTAATAACTACACTTCCGGGTCAAAATTCATATCATTGGAATGTAAAACTTTCTTTTAAAAATGACTAATTTAGAATACAAAAGCTTGGATGTACAAAACAAAATTAATTCTATTGTTAAGTAAATGTCTTTCTGATTGGTTAAAATTTAAATCTTAAATCCTCTGATTGGCTAACAAATTGTTAATATCTTTTGTTAACTAAAGATTATGCTTTACGCAACCGGGTAAAAATGAGTATTAGTTGAACATTATCAGTTTACTTGCATAGCTAGGTCTATATATTTAGTTTTAAATTAAGAAAATGTCAAAGTTAGGACAGGGAAAAGCTATTAGTGCTCAAACTCGCGAAGTAGTGTTTAAAGTTTTTCAATATTTTAAAAAATTGCCAACAATGAAGTGAACATCATAGATGCTTCTGAGGTTGAGTTAAAAGCCATTTATCAGCGGCTACAGGTGTTTCACAGAGTATGCTTTACAAAATTATCAAGGAAGGGAATGACGCACCAAATGATCCTGAAGCTGAAGAGGACGCCAATGTTTTTAAATCTCCAAAAGGAAGCGAAAGAAAAAATTTCCAATTACTGACATACATGAAACAGAACTGCATCACATTAGGCGTATCATTTATAATTACCATAAAACAAACAACCAACGGGTAACTCTTAAGAATTTGTTACAAAAATTAAAAGAAGATTTAGATTATGTCGGTGGCAGGTCTTCACTACACAAAATTATTAAAAAATGGGGTTTAAATTTTCTTCGGCTGAAAATAATCGAAAATTATTACAAGAGAAGCCCGATATAAGACACTTAAGAATTGCTTTTGAAAAAAATTAAAATGTACCGCAATGACAATCGACCAATCATTTACATGGACGAAACTTACATCCATGGCAGCCATACAGTTTCAAAATCGTGGACCGACAAAACAAGAAATGGTTTATTTGGTAATATTTCTAAGGGACAACGATTAATTATGTTGCATGCAGGAGGGGATAGTCATGGTTTTGTGAAGAATGCACTATTAATTTTAAATCTGGAACCAAATCAGGAGATTATCATCATGAGATGAATTTCAATAATTACGAAAAATGGCTCACCGAAAAGCTGATACCAAATTTGCCAGAAAAATCGGTGTTAGTGATTGACAACGCGCCATACCATAATGTCCAAATAAATCCAGCGCCCAATTCAAACAGCAGAAAACAAGTGATGATTGACTGGTTAACGCAAAACGATATTCCCGCATCATTGGATTTGACTAAAGCTGAACTTTATTTTTTAATAAAAAACAACAAAAACAAACTTAAAAATTCAAAATAGACACAATAATGCAGGCAGCTGGTCATACTGTGTTAAGATTACCCCTTATCACCCCAAACTTAACCCAATCGAGATGATTTGGGCTACCGTAAAAATTTTGTAGCATCCCACAATGTAACTTTTAAGTTAGAAGATGCGAAAAAATTAGCGGAAGAAAAATTTGCCTCCATTACGGTAGAAGATTGGAACAAGGTGTGCGCTAACGTCAAGAAACTGGAAGACGAATATTACGAAAACGAAGTTTTTATGGACTTTGTTACAGAATCGTTAATTATTAATGTTGGAATTGAAACTGATAGTGATGATTTCGGGTTCAGTTGCAGCTCAGATGACGATTCTAATACTGCGTCGTTGTTACCCTGAATTGCCGCAAATTTAATTGTGTTCATTAAATATTTCTATTTTTATTCGTTCAAAATTAGTATAAACTTAATGATTTATAGTTTAGGTATTCAAATCCAAAATAAAAGATCGCTCTGTATTTATTTTATTTATTATTGTATTTATTTGTTTATTTGTATTTACCTGATTATTATTATTGTAAAAGCATAATTTGTTAATAAAATGCTTGAATTTTTGTATATTGTGTACCTACTAACCAGAAAAGTAATAAATTATTGGTGTAATAATTAATATTTATCTTGCACCAATTTGTATTATATGCTAGTAATACCTACTTCTGTCCGGAGTGTACTATTGTCTGGTCACGCCTTGAAATTCTATAAACAGCTACATTTTTCCTGCGCGAGATTTCTTAAGTTACAATGGATTGCCTGTAACATATTAATATAAGATAAACAATAAAAACATGGCGAACCAAAGCGGATCGTCAAATTCTGCTCTGTGTATACGATGCAAATTTAAAGTTGTTACGGGTTTTAAATGCCAAAAATGTGAAAAGTGGTTTCACTCAAGCTGTGCGAAATTAAGTAGTGTAAAATTTATTAATGATAATGGTGTTAATTGCTGTGTTTTAGACGATGAGGAGGACCAGGAATTCTTTGATGCACTAAACTGTATTAAGGACGATGATAGCAAAGTGGACGTACGGTTTGTCAAGTATTTAATTAAACAAAAAGATATTATAATATATCATCTAAGAAATCAAATTGACGTTATAAATGCATGAATAGCGGATTTCAAAGTTGAATCTACAATTAAAAGTGTACTTTTCAATGAACCCGCAAAACAAGGTCAAAATCATATACTTGACCCCGTTGATATAAGTGCATCAAACGCTTTAAAAGTTAATCTACCAAATAATAACAAAACCAAAAATATTACTTCGACAATAAATAATAATCCAAAGGCTAAAATCATAGCATCTGATCAAGCGCCACCGACAGTAGCACAACCTAATAAGTGCACGGTAGCCTCAATTTCAAAAGACTCAATTGTTATGACTAATTCTGATGCGGCCGAAAGAAATAATTGGGTTACTGTTAGTAAAAACGCAAAAAACCGATTGGAATAATTGGCAAAAATTCAGCTAGTACTAACAATTTGGAAAATACTATCTTAGAGGTTCCTAAAACAGTGGCTCTCCATGTTAGCAGATTAGCCTCTAATACCAGGGAAGAGAATTTGATTAAATTTCTAAGACAAGATTTTCCTGAAATCAAGTGTAGCATTGAAATCATTACACCCGGATATATATTCATTTTAATTTCCCAAAGGCTATGGATGAGTCTATTTGGCCTAATCATACAAAAAATTCGTCGTTTTTTATTCAAAGAAACAAACCAGAAGAGAACAAGATTTAATTTCGTCTACGGCTGGCAGGTTAAAGCATCCAAGATTCTACGTATTACAATTAAATATTCAATTGGTAAGAAATAAATTACTCGAATTCAAACATTTTGTGAGTACTTTTATAAATATGATGTTATTTGTTTGTCTGAACACTTCCTTGACATTAATGAGGTTGATAACTTCATCATAGATAAGTACAAACTTGCGTCTTATTATTGTAGACCTAACACCCATCGTGGTGGAGTGGCGATTTTGTGCAAGAGCAATTTAGATTTTATATGTTATGACGAAATTAACAATATGTCCGTTGAAATGCATTGTGAACTTTCTGCGGCCAGATCAGTAAAATACAATTTATTAATTGTATCGATTTACCGCTCACCAAATGGAGATTTTGACTACTTTTTAAATTAATGTATTAAATAATGTGTTTGTTAAAAAAATGCATTGACAACATATTGATAAACTTTGAAGCAGTGGCGTAAGCTAGCATAGGTGGCACCCGGGGCGGATTTTGTAGGTGTCACCCCAAAACTCAATCAAAACTTTTAAAATAAAAAAAGTAATAATCATTTACGTTTTATTAAAATACGAGTATTACAAACATTAGTATATTATGTGAAACAAATTTAGTATGTTAAAATTAAAATTTCTTCCTTCTAGCTTTGACACTTGCGAACTCCGAAATCACGTCTTCAAAATTTATATTTTGTGTTGCTTCATGTTCTATGGTTAAAATACCAAGATTGTTTAATCTGGTTTCAGTCATTGTAGACTGCAAGTAATTTTTAATTAATTTTAATTTGCTGAAACTTCTCTCACATGAAGCAACTGATGCACATATTGTTATAAATAATTTTAGTGCGACCGTTAGATTCGGAAGAGATGCTGTAAAATCCCATTCCACAATGAATTTCAAATAGTCCAGTGTCAACCAATTAGAGACAGTAATATTAGCCGTTTTTAAGTGTCTTCTCATTCTTGGTATTTCTAAAAGTAGTTCTGTTTCTGATACTTCATTGTAAAGGTTAGTAAATTTTGATATAACAAATTTTAACTGTTCAGTGTTTGCCGAAAACAAGGTCTTTGACTGCACAACCTCAAACAATGAAGCTACGTCTTTAATGGACTTTACTCTTGTTTCGAGTTCAATATTAAATCTGTCAAGACATTCTAACATGTCCTTTTGAAGTTCCGCTTTAAGTGTAAGTCCAGCATCGGTAGACGATGCTAACTCACCGGACATGAGTTTCTTGTGACGAATTCGTCGTTCCATCGAAATGTTGTATTCTTCCGATTTTTGTACAGCAAAATCTATTGCCTTTTCTGCTAGATGCAACCGTTTCTCTCCAATGAATAGACGAAGTGCTTCTAGTTTTACGATTATTTCATCAACACATAAACCTTTACTTTGTAATGCAATCTGAACATTGTTCACTTCCCTTAGCACATCATTCCAAAAGAAAAGAAAACAAAGAAATGAGAAATTGCACACAGCCGGGATAAGATTTTGTGCAGCACCTCTAGTTTCTAAATTTACGTCTTGGTCACATA
This sequence comes from Abscondita cerata, assembly GCA_030710515.1. Taxonomy (NCBI): domain Eukaryota; kingdom Metazoa; phylum Arthropoda; class Insecta; order Coleoptera; family Lampyridae; genus Abscondita; species Abscondita cerata. Next base: position 122,153 of record JALBCR010001997.1, read on the forward strand.
GTTCCCCAATTGCAGATATTATCCCATCAAAATTTTCAGCCAATACTTTTACTGCACCATAATGAGCACTCCAGCGCGTTGTCGAAAGTCTTTTAACAGATGCTTTGCTGTGATTGAGGAGCACTTCCCAGCGGCTTGTGGAAGTCTTGTCTCCACTGCTCCGAAAAATGTAACACAAGCCACATTTTGTGCGACCGAATGTTGGTCGCATAAATTAATTGAATGATCTATACAACCAATAAAAATTGCTTTATTGTTTTTTTCTTTTATAATAGCTTGTACTCCCCCGTGTATACGACTCATAACTGCAGCATTATCATAACCTTGAGAACGACACATCATAATGTCTAAGCCATCGTTTTCAAGCTTCTTTAGTATTTCAGCGCTTAAATCAGCTGCTTTTTTCTATGTAAGGGAAAAAATCCTAAGAATACTTCTTTGACTTCTACTTTTCTATTATTAATTTTACATAACGAATTATTTCAGATATTTGATCGACATGTGAAACGTCAGGTGTGCTATTAAACATGATTCCGAAATATTTGGCCGATTTAATTTCGTTGACAAGCTGACATTTTACGTGATTAGCTAAAACATTTATGAACTCATTTTGTATTTCTGGCGATAAATATGTTACTTTAGGTGATTTTTCCTGCTCCAAATATAATATATGTTCTTTGAGTACAGCATCACACTTTGAACTAGTTCTAAGAAATTACCTTTGTTAGAAGACCCTTGGGTTTCATCATCTTCACGAAATGCTAGGTTTGGTTTAGCCAAACACAAAGTTATATCAAATAATCTAGATAAAAGATTTTTCCACTTCTGTTTGCCGTATTTATTAATTGCAAGGTTGCGTCATCTATTGTGGTGTGAGATTTTAATCTCATTTCCAAACTTTTCCACGTTTCGAAATTTTCTGAATGTTCACATGAAGTTTCATGGTCCAATACTTTAGGATTTAGTTTCCACCACTTCTTAAATCCAGTTGTAAATGTTCTTTGTATGTTACTGACAGCAAATAAACGACAGCAAAAACATTACAGGTTATTTGATATAGGAGAAAATACCATCCATGATCGTAGAATTTTTTCACCATTTCTTTATAAAACCATTCCTGTGAAAGATGACGAAAATCACCTTTAATCTTTGAACCATGACGAGATACAGTAGGAAACGGTCCTTCTTTGTTCTGGAAATGTTCACTGCCGCTTTTTATTATGTCAATGCAAACATTATTGGGAACCGGTAAACTCCAATGTGAAACATCTCTCAAGTGTTGCATTGATTCTTCGAAGCTAATGCTGTCTCCAAAAGTAGTAATAACGGTGTCATTTTCATTATTTATTTTGGTTCCGTCAAGGTAATGGGTCGTCTTCATTGATTCTGTATTGTCGATGTTGCTATTTGAATGTGAATCTTCAAGATGTAAATCATTACTTTTGTCAGCAGGAGACTTGTATACTTTACTTGAACTTTGGCCGCTACCTGCTTTTGTGACATATTTGAAAAGAAAACCAGACATGCTCTCAATTTCATCCATTTTAGCCTTTTTGGCTTTTCTCTGCTGAAACCCGCTTTGTCTTTTCAAAGTATGAATTTCCTTAGGCATATTTCGTTCTGGGTATCCTAAAAAATATTTTTAGTTGGTAAGTGATACGTTGATTTTATAAACAAATTGTAACAGTAAATAAGGGTCGATCAACTTTTATTTGTACGATGACAACATTACCCTGTCCATGGCCTGTTTCAAAATTTCTATATAAAATATTTATCTCGGAGCCAAATCAATGTACGCGAAGTTGTATGATATGATATGATTATGATTACGTGCTTTCAATCAAAAATCTAAACTTAATGTATTCCGTTTTTGTAAACAAATTCCATTGCTATTAGATCAGAAAATAATAATAAATAAGTATATTATTTACTGTAACGGCATGTGTGTGTTAAAGTGCAAAGCGCTATCTAAGCGATAGCTTTAATGATTGTAACACACGTTGCCGATAAAGCCAAGTATAACTTGTACAGAAACAGACACGCAACAAAAGAGCACCTGATGCTGCATTTCGCTCTTATTGTGAGCTCATCAGAGGTGTATACTTAAGTGCGGTATACGACTGTACAAGACGACGGTTGGTCTTTTTAAGCTCTCGTGGAGCAATGAACATAAGTAAAATGTGTGTCTTGCGACATCTCGTGTAAACATTGACGCGTGTGAATAGTATAAACTAAGAAAAATGCCAACAATTAACTATAACGGCATGTGTGTGTTAAAGTGCAAAGCGCTATCTAAGCGATAGCTTTAATGCTTGTAATACAAGCATACACACATGCCGTTACAGTTAACTGTTGGCATTTTTCTTAGTTTATACTATTCACACGTGTCAATGTTTATACGAGATGTCGTAACAACATTTTACTTATATATTATTTACCTACTATTAAACATTATTACCTAAAGGAATACCGTAAAACGTATACATCAAAATAATCTAAGATACTGCTACTAGATACTAAACGAATTAAAAAAGTAAGTATCACCTGTAATAACAAAATACTTCACTTACCTTGTTTATTTTCTTCAAGAATTGACTATTAACTCGGTTTTTATACAAAAATTGTTGTTTATAATATCTAATAATTAAAAACACTTTGCACTAGACGTTCACACGTTCACGTAAAAGAATATTGAAATGAATGTGGTCGGAAACAAAAGAAACAGTCAACAGTCTACTATTATTTTAGGCATTCATTCATTCGACGGTAGTTATAGTCGAATGGACGAATAACAAGTATAATACCAGATCCGATGAACGAAAGTACGCGAATGAAATAAGTCTACTATTTCACGCACGCATTATTTTATTAGTGGCGGTTATGCTCTATGCCACAGATTTACGATTTTTTATAGGTAGAAAGAACTATAACTGATAGTCATAGTCGGGCTCGGGTGTCACCCCTAAACGGGTGACACCCGGGGCGGGCCGCCCCTGCCGCCACCCCCTAGCTACGCTACTGTTTTGAAGATAAATATACAACTAAAGTGTTTGATCCCGGTCTATCAGATCATAGAGCCTTGGAGATTGGTATTTATTGTAATCATAAACCTAAAATTAACGAAAAAGTAGCTAAATGAATATGTTAATGTTTTATCGAAATGTTGAATCGGTCGATTGGACGTTTGTAGATGCGAAACATATGAACACAAATGAAAAATTTTTGTATTTCTTGACTCTTTAAAACATTTTATTGACCTTTTCTTATTGTCAGTAGTAGAATTAGTTCACCAAAAATTGTTGGTTTGATTTAAATCTAAGCAGAACTCGAGATAACTAAAAGGAATTATACAAAAACTCAAATGATCAATACTAAAAATGCCAATTTAACAAAACAAAATCTCAATAAAAAAAAGGATTAAACAAAGCTAAAAGGAACTACTACAGTTCAATTATTAAAAAAACACACAATAAAATAACGACTTTTGGGATATTATAAACTCTAACAGAATAAATTAAGAAATGTTTAATTCCATATGTTTTGATGCTGACAAGTTAAATAAGCATTTCGTAAATGTTCCAGTTCTCAAATCTCAAATCAATTGAACAATACATCGGTTACCCTGAATACCAAAATAAAGCCTAAAAGAGATTTTCCCCCATTCTCATTCAAAGTAGTTAGTTTTAACTGTTATTAATAACTAAGTAAATGCCAACAGTTAACTGTAAAGACTTGTGTGTGTTAAAGTGCACAGCGCCATCTAAGTGATGGTTTTAATGCTTAAAACAACAGCTTCTGTACAAGTTATCTTGGCATTATCGACTCACGTGTTGTTTTAAGCATTAAAACCATCACTTAGATGGCGCTGTGCACTTTAACGCACACAAGTCTTTATAGTTAACTGTTGGCATTTACTTAGTTTATACTATTTCACGTGTCCATTTTAACACGAGATGTCGCAAGACACACATTTTACTTGTTATTAATAACATGAAAAATAAGAAAAGTGAAGACCATTTTGACATGTCAATGTTTTTATTCAAAAAAATTACAAATATTATATTAATACCACTAACAAAATTAATTAACCTATGTTTAATTGAAGGAATTTTTCCGAAATCCCTTAAAATTTCTAAAGTAATTGCTATCTATAAAGGGTGGTTAGTTAAAACTAATAATTTTAGACCTATCTCTCTTGTTCCAGTAATTTCTGAAATTCTGGAAACTGCGATGAATAAACAAATCCACCAACATTTTAAAAAATACGACTTATTTTACTACCGACAATTCCGTTTTAGAGCTAACAAATGTACAAATGACGCAATTGTTCAACTTATCTGTGTCATAATAGAAAGGACAGAAAGATTACGTTGGTTCAATGTTTTGTGATCTTCAAAAGGCCTTTAACTGCGCCTCGCATTTAGTGCTTATTAAAAAACTACGTTACTAGAATTTCAATACAGTCAGCTGTGACCTCATTGCTAGTTATTTAACTAATAGATCTCAATATACAGTTGTAAATAATAAACCTTCCAAGATGGAAAATGTAAGTCTAGGGGTTCCACAAGGGTCAGTGCCGGGGCCGACTCTATTCCTAATATACATAAACAATATTGTTCATCACTTATCAGCAAATGATTTAATATTATTTGCTGATGATGCAACGATTATTACGGCTAACACTGATCTAAATGTGGTACATACTTAAATGATGGATGCTCATGCGGGAGCCTTGAAATGGTTTGGGAGTAATAAACTTAAACTTAATAACAATAAAACAGTAAATAAGATTTTTGGTCATAAATCGCTTGAGGCTAGATCTAGTGAGTAAGGTGGATGGTCAAGCAGTTCAAACCGTAATTCATGGATTTTCGCTATGGTAACTGTTGAGGTGTGAGACGGGGTGTTGTCTTGGTGAAACAGGATATTCTTTTTCTGCAAATATGACCGTTTATCCGTAATTTCTGCCTTTAGCTTGTCAAGTAATGATGCGTAGTATGCTCCTGTAATGGTTTTTCCTTTTTGAAGATAATCGATTAGGATAACTTCATGACTATCTCAAAAAACAGTCGCCAACACTTTCCCAGGCGAAAAAATAAATTTTGCTTTTTTTTGAGCCGGTTCTCCCTTTGCAGTCCACTGTTTTGACTGTATAGTTTCAGGCGTATAGTGGTGTATCTAAGTTTCATCTACAGTAATTAATCGGCACCAAAACTCGGATTTATTGCGCCTAAACTGCGCCAACAGAGCATTGGAAGTGTTCATTCGAACACGTTTTTGGTCTAACGTTAGCAAACGCGGCACCCAACGCGCGGACAGGTTTTTCATGCCTATATCTTGATTTAATATGTGACAAACACGTTCTTTGCATATTTTCATTGCCTCTGCTATCTCTCTCACTTTAATTCGGCCGTCGTCTAACACAATTTGGTGAACTTTAACAATGTTACCGTCAGTAGTTACAGTTTTTGGATGTCCCGAACGTTCATCATCTCCCATGCTCTTATGGCCACGTAGGCGTATTCCCTTCAAAAACAAATATTTTATGACGGCTCGATACTCGATTTTCTCCATTTTCATAAAAATACTCACATCAACTCACTCAAACGACTGTCAAATAAAAACTGCGAGTCCAAAATGGCTGAAACTTTGATGTGGTGCTGTCAAAAGATGCACAACTACATTCCCTGACTTTTATTGACGAGTGCTGCCATCTTCACGTTGAGGTCAGAAACTTTTTAGACCGCCCTCGTATCTGTATATTTTATCTGTAGATTATTTACTACTTGGGCGGTTGTATGCTGTTGAGTGCATGCTATTTTTTGACGTGTACAAATAATTTTTATAATTGTAACGTATAAATAAAAATTCTATTCTATTCTATGAATTATTATCACTTTTTAGAACATGCTATTTTATTATAATTTGCAATTTACCTATTATGTGGTATTTAATGTCATAAATAAAATGCTCAAATTATGTAAGCTTCTTTCAAATTAATTTAAATTTGAAAGTCTCTTTTAATATTATGACATTTAAGAAACAAAATAAAATTATATTAAATGTTAAGGGCTAACTCTTATATTTTTCGTTTTTGTATTATTTTGTTTTTTAATTACTTATGTAATTTTAAGTTAAATAAAACTTAATTAAATTTCCATTATGTGCATTATCACTACATTCTAATAAGTTTTACTTTTCTACATACAAATGTCGTAATGGTTGATCGTTATGTGCACACAAAACCAAAATTCACAGGACCTCTATTCTTGAGGCTGAGAGAACTTTGCTTTCCTCAGAAGATAAAATCACTTCCTCCAAAGTTCACTTTCCTTTTCGGCATTATTGAACATAGCGGAGTCGAAATGTAAATGAGGGACCTTCTTCTCGAATCATTGCAACCAATTCGTTGGACGACTTTCTATCGGTAGAACTTTGCATAAAAAAATTCATATGCGATTTTTAGTTGCTATTTTCAAATTACGCACGATGCGCAAAATATCATGTAAACTCGATTCTACTAAACAGAATATGGATAATCAAAAACAAAGAGTTAGAAGCATATCAAGTGCCCAAAAAAGTTGTTATTATTAAGTAAAAGATTCGATTCTACATTAAATTTAAACCAAATAACTAATTATCATTTCCCTCTTTCATCCATTCCTCTTCTTCACTAGTTTTTTCTAGTATCTTCTGTTTTCTCTTCTTATCTCCCACATGATCCTATTATGTGTTGCAAGTTTCCTTTTTGCATTTTTCACCAATATTTATTCTCATTCCCTTTGTTACTTGCAAAAGGAATTTCACGTCGATTCTGAATAAAAACGCAACATAGATTGGGGGTGTGCACCGGAGCTCAGAGAAGAAAAGGGCGTGGTCTGCGAAAAATCTGCTTTCGTGGAATAACCTGGGTTAAAAAAGCCCCAAATAAAAATGACTTAGCGATTATCTTCCAGCTCTCGTTTACTGGAAGCTCGACCAGAAGGGTACTTTTTAAGACCTACATTGCAAATGTATTGATACAAATGTGTAAAGTTATCAAAAGCATACAAGACATATTTAATTACGTATTAAAAAGACTTCTGACAACGAAAAATTAACATAACTTATTGCGTTTGAAACATCTACATAATAAAAAAATAATTTTCCTATAATCTTAACAATGGTAATAACAATAGATAAAAGAATCTACAAATAAATCTTATTGACCACATGATCCCTACAATTTACATTTTTTAAGTAACCTAAAACGCAAAAAAATGTTTATAGCTTTACATTCGTTAATTTAAATTAACTCGGTCAATAAAAGTATAATTGTCTTAATAACCAAATTTACGGAAACACAAATAAGAGTATAAAAGGTGCCGACACAATAGTTAAACGCAAACGCGCTTTTTCGTCAAAATAATAAGTTTTCAAGTTAGTTTATTAAATTAAAACGATAGCACAAAAACATGATTTATCGAGCTAACGATAACGCCTGGCCTCAGGAAGCAAGAAGTACTAGGCGGGAATATGTAAGAGCGGCCCTGAATAGTGTCAATCACACGGACAGCAGTCTTAGGGTATTAAAGTCAGAAGTAGTTAAACGGAAATCAAAATGATTATTTTTGTTACAAGGTGCCCAAAAGACGAGTCGCTACAGAAATTCTTTCTACTAAATACCATACTGTCAGTCGTCACGATAAAGCATAAACTGCCTAGGTAGATTTATACGACATTGTGCGAGAAATTCTTTAAAACCGCTTAAACGAACTCTGGGTTAAATACAAAACTCCCAGACACTTTGAATACAACATACTTTTTGGAATGAAAATTACGTAAACCGCGTCTAGCGAAACAGGGTAATTACCCTTTATCTAACTTCAAACTTGAAACATTTTCATTTTCATGAAGACAATGCGTGCTACACGCACATGTTAACTAACCATTGAACAAGGAATTAATCTCAAAACAAAAAGCAGCTTATAAATAAAGCATCCTGCCCGTACCGCCACCAAAACTCTTTGGTTGCAGAACATTTTTGAAATGTAATACATTGTGTAAGAATAATATTTTTATCACAATTTAACAAACAAAAGCTTAAATTTTATGCAAAAGCGAACATAGTAAGGGCAAAATATTTGGCGTGTTTTCTATTACTAACACTCCACATCCCCTTTATCAATTCAATCTTCTGCTATTCTCTTCCGCACTTGAGTATTTATCACTTCTCTCTTTCCACTTTGTCCCTTTCATACCGTCTTCTCTCATTGTACATTTTGTTTCTTTCTTCCTACCTCAACACTCCTTTGCAATAGTATTATCTTTTCTTGTACGCGTTTTTTAAAAATATTTTATTGCTTTCTTCCCCGTCCGGTTGTTATTTTTTTATAATTTCATTTGCTCTTCCACTATACAGGGTATCCCTTGCTAGTGTGTTTTCTTTGTTATTACATTTTGTAATTCCTCGTTAAAAACTAATGTACCTTTGTTCACAACACTTTAGTCTTACTATGTACCTTTTAACATTTTTCAAAAAATTTGATGTTAGTCGTGCTTTAAGCAACTTATAATATCTCTGAAACTCAATAAGTGTGGAAGTTGCGGTTTGAATTGTTTTATTAAACATAAAATGTTTAGTAATTATCTGATATGATTCGTTAAATTTGAGAATTTTCAAATTTAGATTTTTTTAAATGGGAATGTAATTTTCTTGGAGACAAAGACGAATTCGTTTCTTGAAATTGTCACCAACACTGACGATCATTTCTGATGTAATATCCCTAAAAGTAAAACAAATCCGATTTTTTATACCGTCAGGTGTTGTTGGAGGCGCTTGGTAACTTTACTTTTTATAAATCCTTACAAAAAAAATCGAATTTTGTCAAAACCGACGATCTGGGAGGGCAAAGTATACCTTCGTTTAAACCAATCCATTTGTTTGGAAAGTTTCTATCCAGAAAATGACGAACTTGCAGTGCATTGTAAGAACTGTAAATATCTCTGTCCAGTTACATGACTATCCAAGAAGGAAAGGCCTATTATAATATGTGTACCCAAAGCACTAACACAAATATTTGAAGACCAACGGTGTTGTTGATCCGTTGAACATATGGGTCTTCAAAAAGAACTCGTCTTCCGTAAATTGCTTATAAACCCATTGACAACAACTCCTTTTAATATCATCTTCAGTTCACTTGATGTAATTGTACATTTTACAACACTGGTGGATTTTCTTGAACTACGCCCAAAACTTACCTTTAATAACTACGGTTGACACCTATTTGGAAAACGTCCCGCACAAATACGTTATTCCAACAAGAGATTTCGATGACATTCGTCAAGAATTAGTGTCAATTTCAAACGTTTTATGTATATAGTAATTAATGTCTTGTTGCTGTCCATGTAGCAATCGATTGAAAAAAATGTCAATAGACACTCTCACAAACAGAAAATATATACAATTGTGTTTTGTAGAATTGGGTGTCAATTTAATACTTTATTAAATTAATCGGTACACTGCACATATCTATAGCACAATCCAAACTTTGTCACAATCAAAAACTGAGGCATCCCTCACACGATCCTCAGGTAAAAAACAAGGAATCACTTCCATTCTCTTTGAGTCAAACCTCCGACACTTCACACATTTAGAAATTACTGACCGAATGGTTTCCTCCCTCTCAAAACTTTTCACGTAGTTTTGACAAAAGTAGGTAGGCCTATGACACATTTTCAAATGTTCCTCTCAGATCAGTGTAACAACCATGTGACCATGTGACACAGGTAACAAAATTGGATTCCTGAAATTTTCAAAATTTTCTCTCTTTTCAAGCGTCAAAACACTGAACTGATTTTATGAAACACTTTACAGCTTTCTCCAGTTCCAGCACAGTCCAAACTTCCAATTTCACGATTACTTCTTTTTGCCACGTGAGTTCTTCATAAATTTCAAAATCCAACCAATCATATTCATCATCTTTGAGTACTTTTTGGCCAAGATTCTTCTGGATTTTGTAGCCAACTTGGACCCTCTCACTATTTACATTCCAAAAGTGATTTAACACTACAACCTCTGGATGGGAGATCCGCCGGGTTATGTCTCCCACGATTCTGGAACGGTGAGTTGACATTTTTTGCCCCTATTTCCAACAAAAATACTCCAAAGGTTTTCTCCTTTTATCCAACTCAACAGTGTAGATGAATTACTGCAGAAATATTTTGGGATTTCTTTAATAAGATCCAATCTATCAATCATCACTTTCGTCAAACGACTCCCAACGGTGACAGTCATTAACTCCAAACGTGGAATTGTTAACTTCTTTAAAGGTGCAATTCTAGTCTTTGCGTGAACAAATCTCACTTCAACTTGACTACCAAATTCACAACTTAAGAAAATTACAGCAGAATAAGCACTACCACTCGCATCACAAAGTGTGTGTAAACTCCATTCGCTTGTTGGAAATCCAGTTGACGACAACCAACGAGGAATTCTAATATGAGTCAACATTTTCAAATCATCAACCCATCTAATGAATCTCAAACTCATCTCTTCAGGCAACTCCTCATCCCATCCAGATTTGATTATCCAACTGGATTGCAGCAGAATCTTTATTGACAGGATGGTTGGACAGGTAAATCGAATTGGATCAAACACTTTTTGCACTAAAGATAACACATTTCTTATTGTAGGAGTGTGATTCACTTTATAGATGTTTTTGACATTACAATACAACATGTCGTTTTCTTTATTCCACAATAGTCCAAGCACTTGTGAAGTCCCATGTTCACATGATCGCTCCCACATTCTCAAGTCAAATCCTCCAGTGGACATCAACTCAGAAGATTCCTTCACAAATTTATCTAGCTCATCTTCCAAATCCACTGATGTCACACAATTATCCACATAAAAGGATTTTGATAATTTATTTGCTGTTTTCTGTAACTCAGGTGTAGAATTCATCAAATGGTGTTGAATTACGGCTCCCAATAAGAAGGGACTACAATTTCATCCAAACAACACTCGGCGATAACTGTAAACTTTAATTTTTCTATCTTTACCACTCTCCCACCAAATAAATTTCAAAACTTACATTCCTCTTTCTTTACAGCAATTTGAAGAAAAGCTTTTCAAATATCAGAAATCACACCAAACTTCTTCTTACGAAACTTTAATATCAGTTCAATCTGATTTGGGCCATTTTCAAGACAATCGTTCAACAATGGAGAATTCTTCTGCCTGGCTAACGCATCCAAATACTGGTCGCACGTTTGTTGTGGTGCTAGTTTGTGGGGAGGAAAGAAATACTTAGCTTTGGAACTTTTTCAATAATTCCCTCTTCTTTCCATTCCCGAAACACCGTATCATAATTTTACAGTTGACCAGTTTCATTCAATTTTTTAGTCGATGATTATAATCGTTTCTCCACCACTTTCTTAGATTTCAACTCTGGGTGTCCTTCGATCCAAGGTAAGCATACTTCGTAACGCCCAGGATAATTAAATCTCACAGTTTGCTTAAAATGATCCATGGCAGCCCACTGTAGTTCCAATTTTATCTTTGACTCTACAGGATCCCGAATCCCAACAGTTTTCAAAGCCCAAAGGTTGAAAATGGATGCATCATGGACAAGGAGAAGCGAAACTAACAATGAGGAACTAGATTCACGTGACTCACTTAGAACTTTTCCCATTATAATCCATCCTAACTTTGTTTTTAGTGCACAAGGACCACTCTTTAAATGGTAAACACGTTCAGTCTAGAGTTCTCCAGCCACATCAGCTCCAATCAAAATCTCCACCTCGGGACAATTACTTCCAACATCTGAGATCTAAATCTTCCTTCCCTTTAACCAATTTTCACATGTGGAATCGATCCACAAATCACAGGCTGATTCTAAGCTTTAAACTTGGTAAGGAATTTTCCATCATTTCTACTTAACGTAACATCGTACCTGTGATTCTGCTTTTCGGATTGGACACCACCATACAACATATGAACAGTTTAACAGCCGACTTCTTAAGAATATACGATTTTTTGGGAACCAGTGATTGGACATCGATAAACTCTTTAACAACTTTTTTACATTCAGAAGAACTCAAAACATTTTGGGCTGCAAAATCCGGACAAATAATTGGAAAGTGTCTTTTCCCACAAACAGCACAGCTCATTTTGGATTTGCAGTTCTTCGACTGATGTCCAACCCGAAGACAACCGAATTTTTTGAGCCTTGACTAGAATGGGACTTGTCACAGAAAATACAACTCTGACTCCCACCATTGTCACCTGAGAATAATCGAGCAGCCGTTGGAATCAAGACGTCAGTTGTTCTTTTCACCTTTGACTCACGTTGGATACTTTTTGGCCAAAGCCATCACATGCAATAGAAATCCTCTCTTCGTTTTCTATTTCAGACCTGAGAAACCCCAATAACTTGACAAGCCTATTCTTGAAACTACTAATTCTACCATCTTCCCCATTAGAACTTCTGACCCGACTAAATTCTCAACAGATCTTCAGGTAAACAAGATTCCACCAAAGGAAACAACATGGCGGCGTAAGTATCACTTGTCAGTCCAATTGTTTCCAATGACCTCAGGTTTGATTCCAATTTGTCAAAAGAGTGTTGTAATTTTGAGAGTTCCTTGAGTAGATTGGTTTTCCACCACTAGTTTTAACAACTCCCGCACATACACTTTAACCAGCAAATCTTCATTTCCAAAACGTGACTTCAAAGCATTCACGATTTTTGGATAGTTTTCTGCAGTCTGGGTGTAGCTATCCACTAATTCCTTAGCCTGAGTACCCGAGACCATGGATTGCACGAGGTATTGAAACTTATCATTTGCATGGATATCATCATCTTCATCAATTTTCTTGAGCTGAGCCCAAAATCCAATTTCCAGATGGTAAAGGAAAGCGAGGCCTTCTATTTAAAAATTTATCCAATTTTATCATAGCTTTTGACACGTTTGATGAGTATTTAATTGTTTCTGTTTCTTCATCCATTTCCTCATCAGTCGCTTCCGCATTCAACATAAATCTAATGATCTTCTCATCAAAATCATTTAATTTTTCCAAATTGAACTTCAACTTATTCAGTTGAGTTTCTAACTCAATTCTATCTGGAACCTCCTTCGCCAGCTCCAAGTCCACAGCGTTCACTAACCTTGTTACCGTAGACGTCACCAAACGCCTGAATCTCTTGGCTTGTTCCATTTCTCAATCCGGGTCACACAACAAAATTATCTTCGGATCATATCGGGGTCACCAAATGTTGAGGGCAGGGAGATTCTACCCTATTCTCTTTCCCTATCTAAAATAATGTGATCACCGAAGACTGACTGACTCCAAAACATTGACCAACTTAATCACGACAAAACGATTTATTTTGACAAGTTGACACGTCGAGTTACAAAACAAGAGTGACGCTATTTTGTGGGAAACAAATAAATATGAAAACAAAAAGTTTGCTTAGTAATTATTGTGGTCTTGTCACCTAGTAACAAGACTATTCTATCTAATTCCAACACAAATCGATTACTTAGCTTGTAGTTTATCCGGCTGCACGAAGGACCATGTTGCGTATGATGCAGGACTGCGGATCTTCAAAACTGTAATTACACTTTTCCCTAGATTTTGCATGATCCTTAAGCGAAAATTAATGGCACTTTGGAGTGGCCAATAAACTAAACAAAAACAAGATTAGAAACACTCAAAAGAAATGATTTAATTTGCACATAAACTATTGTACACACATAAAAAGAAAGTGAGTGTTTCCCGTGAGTTTAACAAAGCAACTATATATTTTTTCTTAAGCGATGGATGGGCGTACCACCCCCGTACAAAGTTTCCGAAATAACCAGAAAACCAGTGACACATTATAAACTATAAATATATAAAAAATGTTTTTTTCTACTTATACACATGAAAGTAGGCTTTTTTTAATAAGTTGTCATAGTGTGGAAGTTGCATTTTCATCTCTAGTAGTGAAAGCAACTTAAGCTTTTAAATTATTGTAACAAAATTGTGAGAATCTGTATTCGTAGAATAAACAGTATTTACTGCTCGAGATGAAATTCGTTTTTCGTTCGAGAAATTGATCACTCGCTGTCGGTCTTGAGCAAATTTCTCTCTCACAAAAAAACCGAACTTTTATCTCTTGTTGTAAAATATACTATTTTTGATATAAACTTCAAGCAATTACTTAGATCCCTAAAAAATCTAAATTGACGTTTATAAATCCCACAATATAATGGCAGTTGCATGTGGAAATGGAGATGTTACCAACTCGTTATAGAAAGACAAACTTTTGGCTATTATTGGAAAAATCTTTTTTTTTTCATTAGATATTAGAGATATCTCCTTTTGTATAAAATCAGCACAGTAAATAGTGGAAAAGGAGCAAAGCAAAATTAACGACCCCATTACTCCAAAGTACCAGAAGTGGTAAAAACTTTTGCAGTTAATTTTAATTGGCAGCTGCATAAAAAATAAAACAATTTCAATTTTTCTTCATATAACACAATTTTGTTTGTGTATCCTGTATTTTAATAAAATTTAATTGGACCGTTACGTACATTTAAACAATCTCATTGTATTGCAGTATGCAAAAAGCATGCTACGATAAATTGGGTTTCGGACACGAAATAAATAATAAAATGTTGGCTTTATGACGTTCGAAATGGTGGAATAGACAGAAAATTTTTGTGCTACGTCTTACATGGTAATGTGCACAATTGAAGCGAGCAGTTTCCAATTCCATTTTGAATGCAGTCAACTCGAAAATGGCGAGTTTATCGAATATACGATAATGCAATTGAAAAGGTTTCAAATTATTTTATATGTAAATCAACAAAACACTCAAATTACGCCTCAAGTTAATACGGTTTAAAAAATAATTTATTTTTATCCGTTTCGTTAAATTACGGAATAAACTTTGGAATAAATTTTTATCTAAAAAAAAAACTAAAGTCGGTAATTGAAAAAAAACTCTTAATTTGCTATTTTACACCGAATAAATTAAAAATCACTGATTATTACAACATTAGAATGTTTATATTTACTTGCCTTATATAATTCCCATTTGTTGTTTCAGGTTTATGTCAAATAACTTGAAATAAATAACAATTTTCAACAATTCTTACAAAATTAACGTCTGCAAATACGAATTGAATTCGTCAGTACGCAAACAAAAAAAAATAATAACAATTTTTAAATTAACAAATATGTATATTCTAAATTTATTTATCACTACTACACTTGGGTTAGGTACAGAAAAAATTTTAAATACACTTTTAAATGATGAAATGTTAAAGTAGAAATATCTCGTCCAAGGACGAGGTGTAAGGGAGAGTTCCAAGTACACTAGCTACGTTCCCCTCTGGATAGCTAGACTTATGCGTTGGATTAGGTAGGATTTAGATTTAGGTTTCCCCAGTCGCATCCTTTAAGCGTCTACCAAGATCATTAGTAAACTGAATGGCCGCATCTCCAAATGAACCTAAAGTCTCCACAGCAAAGGGCAAGAAAAGTAGTCCTCTCTCCACAATATCTGAGTATTTCCTTATCTTGATCGCTGCGGCAGCATTTGCTGTGGCTCCCACTGATTTGGCTGAGGTCTGGATATTAGAGGGCGCAAGGGTATCTGGGGAAGTGGAATCCCATGCTAAGCATTTTCCATTGGACCATGGAATTAAGGTCACACCATCCGCTCTCTTACCATCTTCAGGACTAAGACCTACCGGCTCCAGAAGAGAGGGTATGTGGGCTGAGCTTAAAGCTTTGGCTACGATAGAGTTGATTTCTTGGTGGCGAGAATGTCGACCTGCACTAAAACGGCATGAGAAAGCGTGGATTCCAAATTCACTGACTTTATCACCACATTTACATAGGTGGGGTTGGCAAAAACTGATTCCCATACGAAGGGCAACCGAGATTTGAAAGACAATATCACTCAGTAAAGTTCCAATTGTGCTGATAGGGATGGCGTGTAACCAGGCTCCAGCTTCTGGGGTCATAACTGCATAAAATCTTGCCTTTTCTTGAGTAGATTCAGGTTCGAGGAGGGAAATTAGACGGTGGATATTAAGTAAGTCCCAATTTTTTTTTGTTTAAAAGGTCAGCGGGTTGAGGAAGTTCTAACTGGGTCCAAGCATCTTTTGCTTCAAGGTATCCATGAAAAACAATAAACAGGGAGGGGAGAGACTAGTGACCATAGGTTCCTCAACAGATGAAATTGAAGATAAAAAGGCGGGCAGGTAGAGATCTTCGAGTTTACGAATGCCTAGTCCTCCAAAGTTCACTGGTAAACTAGACAGGTCATGGTGAGCAGCATCGAAATTCAGATTCGTAATTTTAGTCAGAGCTTCTTTAAAGAAATTGTCAAATTCTTTCAGGATTGCGAGATGATTGTGTAAGGGTGTATTGCGGATTAGGTAGGTTAACTTAGGAATCCCAGTGCAAGATTTCAAGAGAAAGTAAGCTGTGTGTTTGTTAAGATTCAGAATTCTTGATAAGAGCAGTTGGAGTTCGTCAAGTTTAGCCGCAAAGACGTCACTAGTTGCAGAATCAACGAGAGGGGCTCCCAGAAGTGTAAGTTGGCTTGAGGTTATTCTTATGCCGGGAGCAATCGACTAGAAATCTTGGATAACCTTTTCATTTGGTTCAGAGCAAAAAACAACTCGCATTTTGATGGATTAATTTCTAATCCCAAGTGTTTTCCCGACGAGATAATGTGTTGGAGATCTTTTAGTACCATATCGGGAGATCCTCCTAGAGTACCATCGTCGAGGTACCACACGTTCAATTCTGATGACAGTTCCTGGATAAGATTATTGACGAGGCAGTATAGTAAGGGACCTCCTGGATCGCCCTGCTGTGCTCCGACTTGCGACATTATAATATTATTGCCAAAGAACAAATTAGAGCTTGAACTGTAGCATGAATTGAAAAACAGGAACAGCTTGGGACATATTGTTAATACTTGTTAGAGCATGTTGTCTCGTTCTATTGAATTAAAAGCGTTCTTCTGGTCTATTTTAAGAATAACTTTGTCCGAATTAGCTTTAGAGTTGATGAATGATCTTGTTGAGTAGAACGGCTGCTTCACAACCCGCTTTAGTTCCAAATCCTAGCTGTTTCGGTCTGAGAATTGAACCAACTTCCTCTCTAACTGAATGGCAGGCTAATTTGGCAGCTAGACGACGGTATACACATCCAACGGCAATTGGTCGAATACCTCCATCCTTCTTGCTCAGGCGCGCAGAGGATGCTCCAAATAGGATAGGAGTAATGACTGAATTGACCTCCCCGGATAGCAATAGATTGACTAGCTTTGTTAACAGAACTGACTAATTTGGCTCCCACGTGTTTCCAAGGCCTATGGCAGTAAAGGTCCTTGAGTGTTGAGGTCGAAGACTGTCCAGACCTCCAGCGGAACCATTGTTAAAGCTTTTAATGGCTTCAAAAGACTAGATCACTGGTCGTAACTAAAGATTCCATTGAGTTGTCCATGGTGGGCATGGCTAAATCTCGGGAAGGGCTTGGATGTTTCTTCTTTTAGGGACTCCAGGGTGTCTTCGTTGAAGGGGCAAACGAATCATTTGATGACAGAAGGGTGATAGCTCCTCTGATGTCCCCTTCATCCACCTTAGCTTGGACTTTCTTGTTAGGGTTAAATTTCGGTCAGTGGTTTGGCTTGATTAATGTAAGAGGAGATGCGTTGATAATATTCCGTTTGACTGCTGCCGACAGACTTTAGGCCAGAGTTTTTGTCGGGTTTTGAAGAGAGGCGTAGAGGAAATAGAAGTAAGGTTTTCCATGAGTCGACATCATTGAGTGAAACACAGTTATCTATTAAGTTGGTAAGCTTGGCAGAGGCTGAGATCCTAGCTGCTTTGGGGATTCGGCATAACACTCTGACGGATGTTTTATACTTATATCTAAAAAATCACTTTGCTCTTGGGTCGAATTTAAATCCGTATTCTGAACAATGTTTTTGTGCATGCGGGCTATGTATTTAATCCCTTTTGGTGTAGAATTGGTGACAGTGAGGACACTGGGATCGGTCTCCTTGAGTAGATGGAAGCATAGTGTCAAGGAAACAGTCAGAATTTCCCACTTAAAAGTCCGAAAAAAGGCACCAAAAACGTCGAATCCTGCCCGGAGCGTTGACTTCAAGAGGCCAAAACAGGGTCAGGGCGGATCGTGGCGTCCGTGAAAATATCCAAATAATAATCCTCGCAGTGCAAGCTCCAAGATGACACCAAAAATTTAAAAACGGCTGGGTTTTTTGCAAAGTTTCGTCCACTAATTTAACGGATTTGGCCAGGCTGGAAAAAAAAAAGAATTTATTAATCAACGTCCCGTGTAAACAACAGTGGTTTGAATTCAACCAGGGATAACAAGGAAACCTCAAATAAATTACACAAGAAACAAAAACCCCAAAATTGTGGTCGTTATTGTATCTTCGGTTGTTTTCTATACATAAAATTTGGTAACCACAAAAATTATCAGAATTATCAAAGGAGAATTAACGAACGTTAAGATAATGCTTCAAAAACTCCAAAGAATTGAACTCGCACCGATAACCTCTATCTCTAAAACTAAATCAAAACTCGTGGTGTGGAAAGAAAATTGTAGTAAACATTGAAGAAAGAGCAGTAAAACTCAAATTCTTTGATATTGTTACAATACTGTCCACGTAGTTTTTAATTTTAAGAATAAAACCAATTTAGTTTGAATGTACAGAGTTTAGTTTATAATTGACCTCAAGAATCAAGTAACACTGCACGCTGTTAATTGTTTTGAGTTTAAGCATTCCGATGCATATTTGGTGACATTTACATGAATGCTTCATTATTATCAACAAGTGTGTCGTCAGTTTTTCATGTTGTTCAAAGTGCGTACGTATTGAAATGCTTCCAGGAAGAAACTTAAGTGGAGCATGAGGCAGTGAAAATTGTCACCTTGGTAGAAGAAGAGTATACCCAACGCAAAGTTATCCAAAAGTAGAACCACCATTGGTCGATGTCTCCAATGCTTTAGGAAAATAGGTTGTCAATATAAGCGACTAGGTCAACACCTACCAAGATCCATAAACCAAGTGAACGATTGTTTTATACATTTGAAAACTTTAAGAAATCGGTTCCTCATCAAACATGAGATAAAACATCCACTTCAAAATGTCCTGATTTGAGATATCGTCTAGGAAAATAAAAAGAAAGTTTGTTGAATCCGGTTTGAGTGCATATCATCCCTCAAAAATTTCTCTTTTAACATAGCTCACAAGCAAACTGGGCTTAAGTTTGCTCAAAAACACTTGGATGACTGGAGAGAGTACTGATAAAGTAAGAATAAGCTTAAAATCTTACAATGGATTTTTGTCTGGAGAAGACTTGGTAAAAGATACAACTTGGTCTTCCAAGTGGCTTACCATTGTGGCTCAATAATGTTTTGTGATGGTATTTCTATAGAAGACCGTACACACCTTGTAGTAAACCGAAAGAAACATTTACATAACAGAGGTACATTTAAGGTATTTTAGAAGAACATATCATATCCTTGCTCCTTACATTGGCGATAATTTATTGTTTATGGACGATAATGCCAGACCTCACCAAGCTCTCATC
Source organism: Abscondita cerata (assembly GCA_030710515.1). Lineage (NCBI taxonomy): Eukaryota > Metazoa > Arthropoda > Insecta > Coleoptera > Lampyridae > Abscondita > Abscondita cerata. Next base: position 141,767 of record JALBCR010001997.1, read on the forward strand.
GTGCACGGATATCTAAACGATGTTGGCATTCAAAATTTAGTGTGGCCAGCACTTAGTCCTGACCTTAACGTAATTAAACATCGTTTGGGATCATTTCAAACGACGTATTTGACGAAATCCTGCTCCTGACAACTACACTGATTTGGAAAACACAGTTCTTTAGAAATGGAATAACATTGCCAAAGAAGTCATCACAAACATTTTTTATAGTTTGAGAGATGTTATTTGAGCTAGAAGGCGGCAACACACAATATTAAAATTGTTAAAGTTTCAATTTTTGTTATTCAAAATTTTTATTAATAATAACTAATAATATTAATAACTACTGATTGATTTCTTCGTCTATTTTCACAAAAAATGTTAAAAAATTATGGAAAAACCAAGCCTTTATTTCTTTCTTGAATAAATAAAATTAATTTTTGTTAGGTATTTTAATTTATTATTTTATCTTTTTAAAGTTTATCGGTAATTTTGTCTATCAATTTTCGACTTTACCAGATAAAATCTCTTTAGGGCCTTGATTGATGATGGCGATAGCTTTGTTTACTCTAACATCTTGACAAAAGTGAAGTACCCTGGGATAAATGTGATAAAGTATGAATGTATCAACCACATCATGAAGAATTTTATTAAGGTCTTAATCTTATTATTCTCTTGAGGACAGGCAGCAATTAAATTTGTTGGAGTACATTTTTTATATTGCTTTTTGTGGGGCAGTTTAAACCAACTCGAAAAATACGGACAACAGAAACAAACCCAATAAGTTATTTCTCTAATCCTAAGACCTTGGAAAGTCGGCAACTTTTGAGCAGTGGAGCAAAAAACTATATCTTCACCCCGAACTGTTGTAGTCCTTTTCCAAATTCTTAAAAACTAAAAAATTAAAAAAAAAATATTTTCATTGAGTACCAGAATGAAGCACCAAGGGCGTCTCTCTTTTTTTAAGCTCCTCTCTGCGTCGTAGACAGTAACTCAACCAAGAATGAAACTAAAAACATAGTCAAATTTGACTATGACAAATCAATTAAAAAAGTCAAACCTTTGGACTTTATAGATAGTGCAATCAAACACTTACAGTTCCAAGAATCTGTAATAACCATAGTCAATAGAGGTTCACAAGAAATGCTTGCAGCTAAATCTGTATCATTATACAGCAGTTTTCCAAGGACAAACCCGCCGTAGAAATAATGCAATAACCAAACAATACAAGAAAAACAAACAATTCCTACTTGTATCTGAATTACAAAAAGTTTGGTTATAGTCAAAAGGGACCAAAGTGCCACTTTTGTTACAGAAAAAAAGAAGTATAATAGTTTGAACACTTTACCTTGGTAACTGACAATAAAAGCAGCATGGAGAAAAAGTGAATAGCTTCTAGAGACTACAACATAATGACACGGATGTCTATAAAAAGTCACAAAGAACTAACTGGGAGAAAGATCAAGTACGATTCATTGCAGGGATAAACAGTGTTAATCTAAAACTTGGATCAAGGCGTATCTAGAACACGCTACAGAACAGATCAAGGAATTTAGTCTATAATCATACAAAAACAAAAAAGAATATGTAGAAAAAAAGACAAGTGGTTTTTAGCAAGCTAGTGATAAAAGTACAATACTTGTCAGTTCGAGTTGAAGTACCTAATCATATAATGTGTGACCTGAAACAAAAACACAAATAGACTGAGAAGAAAAAAACATCTTTGATTAAGAAGAGAATTATTACTTGGATCTTTTCTACAAAACACATTTTTACTGTAAACAAAATATTTTCTTAAAAACAATTTTTAATAAATATTTATGAATTATGAAGTACATTACATTACACTCTTGTTCCAAAAATTATACGTCAGAAAAAACCATTGAATGCCGACAACAAGCTAAATTCCAGAACTTCAGACCAAGAAAAATTACTGACTTGCAAAGTCAAACAAGCTGATACCCATAGGCCTTATTCTACAACGATTGAAAAACCGATCAAAAGAAATCGTACAAGACCTTCAAAATAAAGGTCTTTTAGATTTTTAAAATCCAAAATAAGAATAACCACAAAATAAGTACTCAATTACTTTGCATTGAAGCAACTTTGTCGACACATGACCAGTTTGCATAAGTCGATTCTCCGATAATTATAGTCAACTAAGCTTTGGCAAAAATCTCGTATCAAATGCTGTAAATTCATAAGAAATTGTACAATAGCAAACAATCATCTAGAATTACTTGACCGTTGTTTAGTGCTATTGGGACTCTTCAGGAGTGTAAGTTCACTATTGCACAAATTCGCGGTTGTCACCTTATTAGCTATTGTAACACGTCCAAAAATTAATTTGCATCTGTCGACAAAGTCCTTTAATGTAAATTAATTTTTGAAAGCGTTACAAAAGCACTAGGCGACACTAGATGTCGCAACACTTATATGTAATCAATTACGTCAATCGCCCAGAAAACATATTTACTTTTCTTCCTCACATCTTGCTTTAGGGCGCTTGACGCTTTGTTACGTGTTCTATTTATAGTTTCCTTTAAAGCGTGTCACGTTAATAAAATTGTTTCTTGTAATTTTGTTTTTGAGACAATTATTTCTTTTAACTAACGTTTCACCGTATCTCCAACGACCGGTAGTCAATTTCAGCATCCTAATCTAATTACTTGCATTTTTTGAACCCACACGCTCACCAATAACCGAGCTATTTCTTCTTAAACATGGAATTGAATTATTTTAATTAAAAATTAATTGACTATCGAGCATTTTGTTGCCAACCGATGTAAAATACTAGGTAGTTGTATGGAATTTTTGTGCATTTTATTTTCTTATTGCTATTTATTGCTTGTTAAGATAAGGAGAAAATGATATTTACGTTGGATCATTGCAAGAATCAGAGTAGTAAATAAATAATTGTTTCTAGCCACTATAGTTTTTTTACTGTTATACAAGACAACGAGTTTTTTTTAAGTCAGAGGTTTTAAACTTCAAGTATCTCTGAAGAACCCACTTAAAAATCCAAAGATTTACAAAACATTCAACAATTAACAATTTTGTTTGATTTATATTTTACTTACTCCTGCGACAGTTGATGAGCATTGACATGAGCAGGAAAGTTGTAATTGTTAGTTTCGGTTACATCTTTCAGAGAGAATAGGATTTGGATGATACGGTGAAGTAAAAGCTTGTTGAATGGGATAAAACAAGTACTGCAGCACTACTTTAGCAGTTGCTCTTTTGCAAGAAAAAACAATTTATGAAAGAATTAACGCACAAAGAATATCAAAGTACAAAAAATTATGAAGCAAACAAAATCAATATACAAAAATTTGACGGTCAGGTGTGTGTGTGATTCGAACCGTACCTAATTGACCATTAATCATTGTATGATTAATAATTAAAACTACGTTTCAAAACGGGTTGAATAATATTTTAGCAGCGCACTCTATACACAGTGGTCCAACGAAAAGTTTGCACCTAACTTTTCACTTTTTTTTGCAATTGAACGCAAAAAAGCTCGGACATGTCAATTTTGCTTTTGAGGGGAACACATTTTAAACATATTTTTTGACCTGCGCTTTTAACCCCCTGGCGGGGGTGAGTAACAACCCTGAAATTTTAAATGCTATAATTATTACGAGTGAAAACAACTGCAACATTAGTACATTCTAATGTTTGTTATTTTTAACGTTGCTTTGTAAAAAGAGTAAACAAGCCGATAAATTGATTTATTAAAACTTTACTTTAACAAGTGTTAAAAATGTGACCCATTTGCTTAATGTCTTTAAAGCCGTTTTCGCATTAACTGTTTTAGTAAAATTCAACAATTAGGTATCATTAGAAAGACAATTTTTTGCCCTTTCAAATGATATATCACTCGACTTCTCCTTCTATTTAAAATTTTGTTGTTACTCACTCCCGATAAAGGTTAAAGGCGCAGGTCGAAAAGTATGTTAAAAATATGTCCCCCTCAAAACCAAAATCGATGTGTCCGAGCTTTTTTGCGTTCAATTACAAACAAAAGTGAAAAGTTAGGTGCGAACTTTTCGTTGGACCACTGTGTATAAGTTCACTATATTTAGCATAGAATTTTTTTACATTTACTAAATTAATAATGCAATTAGAAAAAATATTATATTAAATTCGTTGAATAGAGTCTATTGTTCAACTCGTTCCATTATGACAGTCCTCGCTCCGCTCATCGTGCTATAATTCCTTTCGTTGAACAATAGACTGCTTATACAACTAATTTAATAGTATACTTTTTTCCTATCACACTTGTTCTATAGTCATTAATGACAATAAAGCAATTGTGACGGGAAACATCTGATAGCTTTCGCTTTTTGAAATCGACACTAGCGGTCTGCTTTAAATCGTCACGTCAAAAATGTCATTCCTTGGATATGGCAACAAATCACGGATGTGGCTGAAGTTCCAGTTCAAAACAGTTTGCTTTTACAAGCCACCGTAATCAATTTTTTATAGATCTCTCGTTAGATCAATTATCATACTGTTACGGTTTATTTGTAAACAAACTATAAAATTAGGTCAGTGTTGAAAACCTGGCCCGCAGCTCTGTTAGTCGAAGAGGGGTCGGGGGTGTACTTACGAGTAACTAGATCAAAGGCCACCTAGTAGAACCTACAGTGATATTTCGAGAGCAACTAGGATTTCCGAAAAACAAAAACGAACGGTAAGATGGTAGAAATACAATTTTTGTAGAACGGCAAAAACTCAGAACAACAAAAGCATACAGCCTGTCCGTGTAGTACGCGGAACTTTGATATTACCTTTAAAAAGAAGATTTATTTAAAATCAGTTTTGAGCATTTTTGTAGGTTCATGAGTGGCTATAACTTAAAAATATTTTGAATTATACCCACCTTTATGGCCACTGGTCAACTTTGACATTTTAAATAGAAACACATATTTTTTATTTTTTATTCTAATTCTAAGTGAAAAAGTATGGGGACTTTACGTATACGAGTCCTACTCAAAAAATGATAATCTTCAAGATATCGATTTTTAAACATTTAAATGGGTTAATATCGGCCTTCAGATATTTCAAGTTTTTTAGGTTATTAGTAGAAATATCAAATTCACACTTAGAGCAGTAACGACCAAAACCGTCCATGATTTAAAAGTTGACATCGATTATACACCACACTGTACAGGTTTATATTGATCTTCTGGGGCACCATACATAACACTTACATTACAATACAATATTTAAAATGTACCATACCCAGGCAACACAAGATGGTATAATAATCGTTTAATTTCATACAGATTTTTACGTCAAACAAGGATTTATTTTATACGTTTATATTCCATAAAAATGTTCGCGGCCTGAACGTCAATTTTCCAAACATAATATACCTCTATTGAACGTTAAAGACATACTATACATGAACGTTAAAAAATACCAAGTTTAAACTTTTTATTAAACGTTACAAAACGGTTTCAAAAACTAAAAGTTGACGTTCGTGTAAAACGTTTAATTTATGTTCATATTTTTGTTCTTTGAACGTATAACATTACTATTAATTAATGTTTAAAAAATCTTAAAATTAAACGATTAAGTTAAACTTTTAAAAACAAATTTTTAAAATCTTTAACTAACGTTTATACGAAACGTTCAATTAAACAGAATATTTGCCATTAAATTTTTTAATTTGAAGATATTCCTACAAATACTTATTCTAGAACTAGAATATTTCCATTGTTCTAATTATAAATGCAAATAATAGTCATATTACAGCTATACTTATTATTTCTGAAAATAAATCATAAAGTATTAAATAAAAATTTAATTCAAACAAAAGTAATTTCAACAAAAACATAGTATTTAATTGAATGATGAGAGTTACTCCATTCGACGTCTCTTTTTTCTTTGTTATCGTGTCGGTACTTCGCTAGCTTCAACCAGTCTTTTATTGCGTCCTGGATGTTTCGTTCAGTCCATCCTTCTCTCTGTCGATACGCAACCATAATTGCTTCTAAAATATCCAATTTACTTGATTTGCAATTTTAATAAAGTTCGTGTTTTTTTTAAATAATTAGCATTTATGTGAGTACTTACCCGTTAAACATTCACACATTTTTGTGTTTTTAAATGGCCTTTTTTTGTTGTCCCGGCTAATCCAGTTGAATTTCATTGCGATTTTATCAGACATCAGAAATTTTAGCATGTTCATGGTAGCGTTCCTAACGTCAGTACCTCCAATGCATGCCAGACGAGACTTCTGTACAAATATAAATATATGTAAGTATATATAATTTGTTTAAAGTAGAACATACTAATAAAATTGATCATATATCTTTATTGAAATATCGAAATTCATTCACCAACCCTGTAGGTGTTGGATGCCTAATTTTCACTTAATTCTGAAATCAACATTTTAGCATTTGTTTTACTTACATTTACGTCGCCATTAATTATTAGATTAGACATACAAAACCTACAAAATATGTAATACATAAGTACTACTAATAAGTATTAACAAATATGTTTTTCTCCAAGTGTCATAAACGAGCAATTTCGCTTAAAGAAAATGTGTAGTGTTTCATTCGAATTAAAAGTGTTCTTTGTCATTCGTAATTTTGTATTATAGGCTATGTTAACGTTCCGTCTCCCAAATACAAATTTTACTCATCATAGGTATATGGTATAAAAACGACCGTTTTAAAAGCAGTACTAAAAAGGACAAGTTTCCTGAATTCAAATTTGGAGGAAACGACTTACCTAATAATAAAGTAATTGATGTACATACCATATAATTAAATTTGTCTTCAACTTTTAAAAATTCTTCCAGAGCTTTATATTCTGGCTTCGAGTTAATTGGCAAGACAGGAAAGTCCTCCGGTTTGTTCAACGTCTGATTAGAACAAGATTGATTTGCTTGAAGTAATGAATTTAGTATAATTGTTTGCTGATTTTGTACTGCGGACAACTGTTCCACGCGACGTAAAATAGTCTCTAATAATGACACCTCACTTCTAGCTGATCCAGATGCAACAGAAAATACAGAAGGGGATTGGGGTGCGCTGTGTACTCTACTAGGACGTCTTTCTTCTTCTTCGTCATCATTACTAAAATCAGTACTACTACTGAAATTGTTTCTGAAAAAAAACAAGTGTTACTAAGTTGTTTTCTTAATGAATTCTTTCTTACATCACATTATCAGAAGAATTTGTTGTTTTTCGTGTACCACAGTCATTTTCATTATTCTCGGAAATAAATGATTGGGAGGCTTCAATGGCGCATTCGTTAAAATCCATGTGAGTTATAACTGATTTTTCAACTCCATCAGAAGAAGAGCTTTCGTCAATTATTTTTGTAGGTATGACTCTGCTTCAGTGTAATCAGCTAGGTAGGTAAATAGATAAGCACTACACTCTAGTATAAAAATAACTACTTACCATAACTTTTTTTAAATTTTATAACTTTATACTTTTTCCAATTCTTTTGGGATTTTCCATTTCCATAACTTTTTTATATAGGCTGCATCTGTACTACATGGAGTCGGCCAAAAACACTCGGTGTTATTGTTAGAGAGCCAATTGAGCGCAACAACGGCGCATTTATGCCCCTCGAATTCAACCACACAGTACATCTTGAATTAACCTATGTAAAATGACTTTCAAAATTACATGTATCGGATTATACAGGAAACTTTTTTTACTATCAGAAAAATGTTTGCCATATAAAGTTATTTAATCTCTAAGCCTACTCATACATAGCAAATAAAATTGGAAAATTATGGCTATGATCATGAGTAATCTATTGATTACTGTAACAAAATCGGTTTCAGAAAAAAAAACAAAAATGAAATCGGAAACCTAAGCAATATTTAAAAAAAATATTATACATGTAACAATCAAATTTTATTATCGGTACCACACGCACATCAACTGTTTACAGAGACGTGTAACAGCAAACTAACACATAAGTGTGTTAAATGATGACTTATTTGATTCTTGACAACATTTTCTGATTTTTTGTAGAAATGTGAATATACTATAGAAGAATCATAAATGAGAAAATGTTTTTCAAAGAGAAAATTTTATGCGTCAATTATGTGTGTATTTATTAGAAACAATGAAGAAACTTTATGTTCTTTTTAAAAATCAAGCAAACAATTTAATTAGAAAATGGATTATGAGATATAAAATATACTATACAATTACTAACTTCATGTTCTAATCTTGTTGTGTAAAGTGTAAAACAGGACTTAGATAAAATCCATTTTGAATGGAAATGATATATATTTTGAATTAATTTCATCTACATTAAAGATATACTGATCGCCCTTACTTTTTCCAAAATATATACCTAATTTTGATGATTTTATGGGTTTAGAAGAAAAATCTTCAAGATACCGGAATAAGTGACCAATACACTTATAAACGTTATTAACACAATTAATTGTTTCAATAACTACAATTTTGTTTCTTACCAGAACTATATTGTCAGGACTTGAAACAGATATGATCATATTGTCACATTTTAATTTTTGACATTTGAAACAGGTCTTAGAAGTACCTTCGACGAGGATCGGCTGATACTTTTACATGCGCTACTTGATGTTGCCGAACGCTTACAGTTTTCCATTTCTTTTAAGCGATTGTAAATTTGCTGGAGGGGCATATATTTTCCACGTATCTTGGATTTTAAGTGACCTAAGTAGTTTTCGAAAAGAAAACAACTAAATGATTCTAAAGGACCATGTTTCTCAACATCGTCAGTGAGGTGACATAAAGAATGCACATTATAAGTGATAAAATATTTGTCATATAAGTCTGCTGATAGTCTTATAAAATCATTTATTGTTTCTCTACAAATAAAACCATACTTTCCGAATAAAGCAGCATTGCTTAAAATGAAAATAGAACAGTGTAATAAGAGAAAGTGATTATAATATTCTTTTTCTATGTTACCTTTCAAGACAAATGGACCACAATAAAGAAGAAAATATCGATACTCCAAGGCTTTCCACCTCTTCAGGTCATTGAATGATCGAATTTTCCTATGAAAATCTGAGGTAGTAAATTTTTTAGCAATAACGAGGTTACAATTTATTTTTGTATAGAAAGTTTACTAAGCTTATATGGTCGGCTTCCTTCCACCCAATACAGTAATAGTAATCGTCTCACAGCTCCTAGGTAAACCAAATGCATTGGATCCAAAACAAATTGTGAAACTAATCCTATATTTAATTGTAGTAAGGGCGATTTTTCTTTGATATGGCGATTTAAGGTTTTTGCGTGAAAATCATTATCATCTCGAGGCAAATGTACTGTGATTGGAAAATATGTTTTATTTTCTTCTCGACTACCTATGATAATACACCGTTCACAACCAATTTTGCTATTAAAATAAACAATACATTTTAAAAATGCCCGTGCGGGAGCATCGCAAGTAAATAACGCTATTTCAAATGAAAATACATTTCCATTATGCGAAATACCTTCTTTTGATATTTTAGAACATTCAAATATAAATCGTTCTAAATATAAGTGAAGTGGAAACGGTTTTCCTTTGCCACAAAATATTCCTACTGCAAAAGGATTTTGTTTGTAAAATTTTCACTGCGGACCAAAATAGGCCAAAACTCTGTGGAACTGTTACGAAACAAAGGTATACCATCTACATTAACTTGAACTTTAATAACACGGGAAACACATGTAAAACCGTCGTTTAACCGCTGTTTTAATCCTTGCTCTAGTCCCAAATAAATCATTTTCCATTATCTAGAGCAAATTCCTCAACACGTCTAGGAGTTTTTAATATTGAGCGGGCGTCTCGCTTAAGAAACGGGTAGCGAGGCTGTATAAGTGTTACTAAAGTGTTTAGAGCCGCATGGGTAATGTTAAAATCTAAAGCCCATTTTCTAAAGTTTTGTAAAAATAACTCTTCGTTGCTTTCATCTACATTAAAACAATTTAGTTTAATGGAATCGGTATTTGTATCGGAAATCATCAATGATTCCGAAATATTTATTTGACCGATCAAATTACTATAATTATTGGTAAATAAAGAATCATTATTATTTATAATTGGATCTAATCTGTTAATGTTCATAGCAATACAATCAAACTTATCATAGTTAGGCAATGCCACAGCGACATTATCCTTACTGCATGAAGGAACTTCTACTTTACTTTCAGCTAGAGATTTCTTAAAATTAATGGCAATTTGACGACGTAAATGTCGCTTCGTGACAAGTTTAGTAGTCATTTTACAATAAGTAATTGCGAATGTACCTGTATATTTTAATGACGAAGCTGAAAAAATATAGACATATATGAATATTAAATTAAAAATCGGTTATATTATATAAGATTAAATAAATTTAAAAATGTAGATGAAGTACAAATTTAGACAGTATTATTAATTGTACCTATAAGCAAATTAACATCACACACTGATTGCGTAATTACTTTGTTACTTAGTTTACGTATGCTTAGTACGCATAAAACAGTAAACTGTACAAGGTGTCCGAAATAAGGTTCTCTTCCCTTAACTTAACTTAAAAACTAAGAACGACAGAATATAACGTTAAAGGAAAAAGTTGCATAGTTTTTCAAATGAAACCCCCAATTTTTATCTGATTTGGCATTAAAAATTAAGATAAGGTTGTATATTTCGAAAATTAATAATTTTTAAGTAATTGACAAATTAGTTGAAATAAATAATGCTTTAATGCTTAAATAATGTGAAGTTTTGTTACCAGTCCATTAAAACCAAGAATGTAATCAGAAAATAAAAGATTGGATCTATATAATTGTTATATTGAAAACTAAAAAGTATAGCTTTAACTGCAAGAAACTGCAGAAAAAGTATCCAAAAGAAGAATTCCCGATAAAATTTTTCTCCAAAACTAGAAACATAAATTTAGTGGTTTCCATAACTAACTCTCTAGTGTTGTCAGATTTTGTAAAATTTAAAATAAGCATGTGAAGTTAAACATCTCAACATGAATTACGTTATTGATTCTAACTTCCATATGCATGGCAATTATCACATTACAATTTGATTGTAAATAAAAATAGGTAATAAATTTTAACCAAATAAAACTAAAACCTGCAATTTAGTCGTTACTAATACCTAAACAAAAATAACACTCTTAATCACTAAATACATAAATGGGATAAAAATGATGTAACAGCACAAAAACATTGACATAAGTGATTTCACTTATACACAGCTGCGGTCATCGTGAGAATTGCTGACTAGCAACTTCTTTGATAAAACTGTTCACATCAGAACGGTAATGAAAGCACAAAATAAGTAATTACGTAATCGTTCCAACATTAAAAAAATAACGCAAGATCTGAAATAATTAATGGTCAAACGTTAGATTCAGCAAAGAAAAATTACATTCCGTAACAGACCGATTCCCAAAAATAAAATTAAAAACGTGGAAACTAAAACAAACACTTACCTTACTTTTTTAAACTCAAATTGCCACCAAAACACCACACTATTGCGTTTAAGATATAAAGCTATAAAGTACAGACAGGTGGACCAGATCACTACGCAATTTCACTGCAGGACACAGTAATGTCAGTAATCATGAGCATGGGGAATCATGGGTAATGACTTGACGCCCAGTGCTCATGCGTCTCTGCCTTGGTTGTCATCAAATTTTCTTAAAATTATACTAACCAACGATTGTACGTTGTAGAAATGTATTCTATTGACGATTTATTTACGTTTAAATAGCAGTTAAGTCAAGTTTCTAAAAATTGATTTAGTATTGCTTGACTGAGTTATATTGACTATGAGATTGATATTATAAATACCATATTAATTATTATTTTTTATTATGAAGTTGCATACGTAGGAACAATGTTCATCCGAATATAAAATAAATCATTCACTTAACGTATAATGCCAATGAATGTTAAAGAAAGGTTAAAAAAATCGTTAAATTTTAGAGAAATTAATCATTCATACAACGTTTATTTTTACTAAAATTGTACTATAAATGTTTATATTAAACGTTTCCTGAACGTAAAATTAACGTTAATTTATATATCAGTTCACAATAAACGTTTATGTGAATTACCTTACCAAACATCAACCATTAGTATCGTTTAATAAACGTTAATTTAACTATCATGTGTTGCCTGGGTACGATTAAATAAATAAATTGATTATACAGGGTATAAGAAAAAAAAGTCAAACTTTGTCATCGAAAATAATGAATAACTTAATAAAATCAAATACAACACCCTGTATTTTTTTGCCAAATCGATATAGAATCAAATTCTCTACAACTTTACTATACATGTTTCTCTACCAGAATCCAAAAATGTTAACCATGAAACTCATTTTTATCGAAAATTATTGTCAAAAAATTAAGTAAGCAATGAAATAATAATAAAGTCCCCATAGTTTTTCACGTAGATTTAGAATAAAAAATATGTTTTCCATTTAAAATGTCAAAGTTGAGAGACGGTTCATGAAAGTGGGACATTCTGTATAATTGAAAATATTTTTAAATTGTAGTCACAGAGGAACTTAAAAAAATGGTCAAAACCGATTTTGCACCGAATATCTACGCCAGTGGCAAAAAGCGTAGATTCAGTGTAAATTTATAATCGCTTCAACAACCAGCTACTTGTCTACTGGTGTCTATACTCTCATACATATGGTAATTAATGATTTTAAAGTGAAGCATAAAAATTTCGTAGGATACCAGTACCCGACAGCAAATTTAAAATAGTACAAAAGCGCAATCACTATTAAGCAAGTTAGATTATTAAATCTACGTCGAAATACAGATACTAATAGACCCGATCAGTGGTGACGTCAAATTAAACCGCTAAAATCAAAATTCGGTACTTGGCAAAATTGTGGTCGAAAAAGTGAACCTTAAGTACATGGACTTAAGGGTGATAATAAAATAGGTCAATAAAAAGTGGTTGGTTTTCCAATATACACACATAAATAAGGGAAACCGTTTTCATATTCACTAATTCTGAACCTTTATCTTTCATCTAGTATCAATATTACATTTTCAAATAGCATATTTTTATTATAAATTAAAATTAACTTATATACTACAAATACATGCGCAAAAAACCAGCTGGCGAGAACAGTAATGTTAGAAATACGCACGGGTTAACCTTATACTTTGTAATTGCTGTTTTCCTTTGTTGTTCCTGGCGTTACTCTTGTTTCTTTATTAGCTTATTTACTCGTTTACTTCATTAGTTTGTTCTTTATAATACGTAATTTATAGTTTAATTTAATAGTACTTCATAGTAATTAGGTTATGGTTAACCCGGTGCGTATTTCTAAAATCACTGTTCCCGCCAGCTGATTTCTGCGCATATATTTGTAGTATAAAAATTAATTTTAATTTATAATAAAAATATGCTATTTGAAAATGTAATATTGATACTAGATGAAAGATAAAGGTTCAGAATTAGTGAATATGACAACGATTTCTCTTATTTATGCCTATATATTGGAAAACCAACCAACTTCTATTCATCTATTTGAATATAACCCTTAAGTCCTTGTACTTAAGGTTCACTTTTCGTCCACAATTTTGCAAAGTACCGAATTTTGAATTTAGCGGTTTGTACGTGACGTCACACTAATCGGGTCTATACGCGTCAAATATAAATTTAATAAAGAAACATGCAATGCTTGAACTTAGTTCTATTGTTTGTAGGATGCAATCAGATGTAGGATACGTTCAGCAGCTGCAATATCCCAGGACAGACGAAAGGCGGTATTGTAAAGAAGTAAGCAGAGTAACAAGTACTAGATGTATAGATATGAATGGCCAAAACAACCCCAAAACATAAACTGGAGGTCACCGGTTATTTTCGACGGAGTCCTCGACCGCAGGGTGGATAGTAACCAATTCTATAGCAATCAGTTTTTAGGAAAACCATTCTCATTCATGGCTTCGCTTTTAAGACAATTAATTATTTGCCTTTATCCATATCCGGGTAGGTGTTCTGCAACATGTTGAAAGAAAATGGCGGTATAATAGAGACTTCTTATCCCTCAGCTTGGTGGAAATCTTTCCCTTAGGTTTTATATCCAATAATAATTAATTACTAATTCAGGATTTCCAAAATCTTAACTTTTCGGAAAATACAACACGTTCGCACGTCAACCTTTAGATCAAAAGACGGACGTTCTTTTAAAACTTCTGTCAGGGGACGGTACCTATTTTTCAAGTCGGAAACTAGGAGAGTTACAAACTCCTTATAAACGTTCGTACTTGAAGTGCTCGTTATAGGAATGCACGGACGCAACTTCAGTTGCCTAAACTACAGGCATATGTTCTCACGAAAGTCAATTTTTATGACGCTAAAAAGTAGATTCCTATTAATTGTAAAAATAACCGTCACAATGCTTACACAAGTCCTTAAAAATTTTGAAATACGAATTAAGGATGATATGAATTATGCGTTTACACATTTAATGTTTCAAGTATTTCTCATTTCCAAATTTGCATTCCTAAACATCGGTGTTAGTTGTTCATGTAAACGTAGTAGGTATATTATGACATACGAATGCCGTCAAAATATCAACACTGCTGACGATTAAAAAAAGCTTTTAGAAAATTTCATGAATGCTCAAAATACAATTTAAAATTGGGTAAGAAAGTTAAAAATTGACCCATACAGCAATGACAAAGTTCTCTTCAACAAATTTCTAGAAGTACCAGTTAATTTTTACTTTATTGGCATTTCACTTTATCAGTTAAAATATTTCCCCAATCACATTTATAGACGTATTTTAATACTTTTGAGTTACTACATACAAAAGTTGATGATTTTACGACCAGTTTACAAAAAATAATAAAAGTTTCGAGTTACTTTAGCGAAATTACAAAAATAAAAGTGCAATAAATGCGTAACTACCAACTTCTTAAATCCTATTCCACAAAAACTCTTTCAGATAATATTTTTATTTTTATGATATTTAAAGTTAAAATGAAACGATTTTCAGTTTAGCGTAAAAAGATTTTTTCTTCAGATTTTTTTAATGAACTGAAAACGAGATTATACGATCTTTTAAGATGCTAAAAAGTAAAATTTTGCGCGTAAAATAACGTTTAATGTAGAAGTTTTTTTTTACATTTACATATCCAGCTACACCTTTATCGAGTACAGTAATCACTTTTTTTTACGTTCCATAAAGCTCTTAACGGACGACGATTTTTCATGCACCAAACCTCCAATTACTTAGTTTTAGAAGCGTTTCATTTAGAATTAATTTCATTTTTCACTTGTTCGAATTACTTTATCAAAATTTTTAGTTAATTAAATTTTTAAGTAATTCCACTTCATTAATTAAAATAAATAATTATGTAATTTATTTTGAGCGTTTTCGATTGCATAGATGAAAATGGTATTCCAATTTTGTGCTTAATTATGTTAATTTGAGTCAATGACGTTGTACACTGTTATGTATGCATGAATTTTAAATGCATGTGTGATAGAATAATTTTAGTATGGTAATTCAGTTCCAGAAGAAAATTCAGTAAATTCATCTAACGTCGAGATGCTTGTTCGAAAATCATGGTATAAACGGTTGAAACACATATTTCAATTTTAATTTCTTTGTAATGTTTCCCTTTTAACACATTAACACACACAAGCTCAAAAATCACCGATCGAAAAAGTTTTGAGGTTAGTTTTTATCATAAGTTTTTTTAAATTTATTATTTTAATAGAACCTCACAAAAATTATTTGTTACGATAAAAATTCACGTTTGTTAGAATTTACTTTTCTAATGTTAAAATTTCTTTGAATACGTGTTACTTTTCTCATTACGGCTCTGGCTACTATTTCTCGATGGTGTCTTACCCATTCTGGTTTGTGTTTAACTACTTTGACAAATAACTTTATAAGTTAGGGTGACGCTTACAAAATATATACTCTTTGTTACATATAAACTCACACGCTCTGTGTTCTTACTAAACTAATTGGTTAAGAACGCCATTCCAGAAAAGGATAAGAATCCGCCCCGCTCGGTAGCAAATGCTATCTAGGTTCCAATTACCTTTTATTTTGTGTGTCACTCGATTTTTATATATAGGGTTGGGCACTACCAACGAATTATTCTATAGCATAAAAACGACTAATAATGTTAAACATTTTAAGGCATACATATGTCAAGATTATTTGAAACCATATTTTAAAAATATTTTTGATTATACAGGGTGCTCTAGAAACAAGTGCCATATCAAAGTTGGGTTATTATAAATAGATCACCCTGTATTTTTTTCTATTTTCGAATTGTACGTTTAGAAATAATGTATGTTCTTTAACATGTCCCTATACCTACTTACTTCCGTTTCTGGGATAAATCGATTTTACCTGATTTGCAGACCCTCCAAAAAATGCAGTAACTTCAAGATGAATAAGAACAAGCAACTTTGGTTTACAACATTTTACTAAGAGTTTTCAACATCTTTTGCAATATTTACTATTATGTTATGATGTACAGGGTGTTTTTAATACCCCGCATAAGACTAAAGACTTAAAACTTAAATAACTTGCTTAACTTAAATATATAGAACACCCTACATTTCTGTAGCTTGTTGAAAGCTGGAACTAATTACCTTTTAGTCGGTATTAGGGTTGCCAACCCCTAACTCTGATAGTTTTTGATATATTTTAAAATTTGATAGATTAAAAATGTACGATGTACTGGTGTCTAAGTTACCTGTGAAATATCCCTAATATGGACATTATCTTGCAACTTTCAGTTTTAAATATTTACTTTAAAAATATTTATTTTTTCAGAAAAATAAACACAAATGTGCTTATGACTAGTATCTCGGAGCTCTAAGAGTCAGTCAGATACGCACACTGGTCACAATTTACTAATGTTTAACAACAGCAACCGTTATTGGGTACTTCCAAAAATCAAACATACTGTAAACATCGACAAACTTTAACTTGTTAACTAAGAATGTAATACAAATCGCTCTTATAGTAGTACGATAATTTCAAAAACCATTATTTTTAGAATTGTTTTAACAAAGTTACCAATGTTTACAGTGTCATCGATTTTTACTAAAACTAATTAGGGTTGTTTTTGTTTGTGACAGGTGGGCGTGATTCGACTGACTCTTAGAGCCCGGCATAAAGTCATGTGCACATTTCTGTTATTTTGTTCTAAAAAAGTTTTGTTAAGGTTAATATTTAAAAAGCTGGATTAGCCTATACATTAAAAATGTTTGCAAGATAATGTTCATTTTACTGTTATCTCACAGGTAACTTAAATTCAGTAAATTGCAAATTGTTAAACTCTCAAATTTTAAAATATCTCGAAAACTATCAGAGTTAGGGGTTGGTAACCCTAATTACCATTGAAAGGTTAACTAGTTCCTGATACCATTCAGGCTACATAAATACAGGGTGTTCCATTTAAGTTAAGCAAGTTATTTAAGTTTTAAGTCGTTAGCGTTATGCGGTAGTATTTAAAACACTCTGTACATCATAACATAATAGTAAATATTGCAAAAGAGATGTTGAAGGTTCTTAGTAAGGTTATGTAAAACTAAATTGCTTGTTTTTATTTATCTGCAAATCAGGTAAAATCGATTTATCTTAGAAACGGAAGTAAGTAGGTATAGGAACATGTTAACAAACATACATTATTTTTTATCCTACAATTAAAAAATAGAAAAACATACCGGGTGTTCCATTTAAAATAACCCAACTTTGATATAGTACGTGTTTCTGGAGCACCCTGTACAATCGAAAATATTTGTAAAATGTGGTTTCAAATAATCTCGATATATGTATGCCTTAAGATTTCTTATATTATTTGTGGTTCTAGCGCTACAGAATAATTCGTTGGTAGTGCCCCACCCTGTATGTATTTGTAAAATATAAAAGAGAGAGCACGATATTCTTAATTTGTACTGATATATTTATGTTTTTTGTTGCGTAACCAATTAAACAGTGCTTAAACCGACTTGTTTAGTTTAATTTCCTGTAACATAAAATTTTGGCGCACAACTTGGGGCTAATGTGGCTAACTTGGCTAAATTTAGCAATTTTCTTTTGTACGGCTATTTATTTGATTATTTCTGTATTTAACTATTTACTTGATTATTACTTATTATTTTAAGTATTACTTATTTGTTTGCATGCTTATTTTGTTGGACTTTGAAATTTAGTATTGCAAATATGTCTCACTGGAAGTTAGACGTTAATAGATTTAACTGAACTAAATTAAAATATGAAATTTTGATACATGGGTACGAGACGGACGCTAAAGTCCATTCTCTTCGTAAATCGCTTAGAAATATTCTACGTTTAGAAAGAGAAAGTTCCTTTACTGCTGTTAAACATGACATGACCTACGCAGTTGATTCTAAAACTATTGTGGAGGCTATCAAGACATTTCAGACTTTCCCTGAGGCATTTGATGGTAACGCCTTGGATAAATCTTTTAAACGTGTTACCTCTCTTTATTGTCATTTGATCGGACGAATTGAACGCACGAATGTTACAACTTTTAACTTTGGCTAATTTTTACGTACAGATTATGACGAGAAAATTAAAAGAAACAAACGGGTTCTTCCGCTTCTCTCTCCTATCAAAACAATCACAGGTTCTAATCCTGTCGTGTCAGTAGATACCAATGTTGACTCGTTTCATACTAGTAAATCGGAAGATGAATGTACTGGGGCTGGAACTTCTTGGATGGAAACTTCAGTCGTACGTTATGTGTCCGTGAATAAATGAGATGTAAAATTTTCTGGGGATAGTAACCTCTCTATTAGCGCATTCTTGGAAAGAGTTGAATGTTTCTAAACAACAATTATTTGATTCTACTTCAGATTTACTCGAAGATAGCGCGTTACTTGTTTTTCGTGCACATCGATCGTTACTTTCTTCTTGGCAAGATGTTGCTACTTTATTGAAAAATGAATTTCAACTAGTTCCCCTGATTCCTTGCATTACAGGTCGTTGACCTAACGAGCAACCTTGTACGTTTCCGATTCATACCGAACGTTGATGACCTTGACCTTAAGGTGTCATTGACTTACTTAGCTAAGATGCAAACCCGCGAACTTCATCTTGATCTTGACTTACTTAGCTAAGGCGCAAACACACGACTTTAACATTGGGATAATCTTGAAATTCAAATTTTCCGCCAAGTTGTGGTCCAGAACCGGCCCTACCTTTACCGGAGAACCAACAATTAAAAATTATATTGCGTAACTTAACTTCATATTTTCGAAATCAAATTACTTTGGTGGATATCTCGCCTTACTTCGTGTTGGCAGAAAGTTAGAATCTAGACGCCTAGACGTAAAGGTGGTAACTTACTTGAACCTGACGTAGCGTATTTAGATACCTAGCCGTTTACCTCCGAGTTGGGGTTAAATAACGTATCTAATGCAGCGTTAGTTTGTGAACTAACTAACTTGGTACGTTAAAAAAGGACAATCGTCACGTGTAGTCACTAATTCGAAAATTTCTTTGGCTAATTCTAATTTAGCTGCAAACTATAATAGCTCTACTAATTTGTTCACTTTAGGTACTTGTTGAAATTGTGGGGTAAAAGGTAAGTTTTCTCCTGATTGTCCACAACCACAAGTGCTGCATTGCTTTGGATGCGGTAAACACGGTGTTACACGCCGCACTTGTTCTCATTGTACTAAACCTTCGGAAAACTAATTGCAGAGTCGATGGTCCAAAGCGACGACTCTCAGGTTTCCTTACGCTCGGAATTTGTTTTACTAATTTACCGGAAAAACAACAAATTTTACTTGATTTTATCTTTGCTAGTGTTCATGGAGATGAACTTCCTTCTAAATGTGACTATTTTTGGAAAACCATTTCTGGGTTTATTGGATACTGGGGCGTCTCGTAGAATTCTAGGGAGATCTGGCTGGAACATTTTACGACAACTAAAATTATTTTTTTGGAAATTACTGGATTCCGAATGTTGCCTAGCCAATGGAAAAAATGTTCAATTTTGGGCTGCCATTTTGTCTGGAAGGCAAAGTTAAAATGATTGATACGTTGATTGTATCTGATGTATCACATTCACTTATTTTAAGTATTGACTTGGAAGGCGATGAACTTTGTGCCTGATTTTCCCAAGGTATAGTCTTTCTTGGAATCAATATTTAATTCTACAATACTATTCTTAGGTGTCATTTCTGAACTTTGGGGGAACAACAACTCGAATTAGTTCTTCTCGTTAGTAAGCTTTCAAATTCAATTTGGTTTGATGTACTACCTTGGTGGAACACATATTCGCATCAGCGGAATAATAAAACAACATACTACTCGTTGTATTTTCTTCAGAAAATTGTTAACATGAATTGATTCCATGCTTTTCTAAGGGTTGTAAAACCCTCAAACAGCCATGGTCTAACCCAATCTGTTCTTATGGTTTTATCATTTTGCATCATTTCGCAAAATAAATGCCGTGACTTTGAAGAACGCTATCCAGTACTTTATGTTATTTTATCGCTTACACCTTGACATAAGATCTGTATTGAAATACCTCTTGCTGCAGATTCTAAACTAATTAATGCTTTGTTGTACCACAACCTGGTTTTCAATTTACTCGATGTTTGGTTTATATTCTCCTTAACGTTTCAACGATTGATTGATCGAGTTATAAGTGATGATTTGGAACCTTATCGTTTTGCCTATTTGGACGACATCATTATTGCTACGCCTTCCTATGATGAACACCTGCAAGTATTGCGAACTGTCCTCGACAGACTTTTTCAAGTTGGTCTTACGCTTGTTACGGTTTATTTGTAAACAAACTAAAATAAAATATAGCAGTGCTAGATGACCTGCCAGCAGCTCTTCTTAGTCGGGAGTGGTCGTAGGTTGATTGAGAATTGTTCGAAATGAAGGCATTTACACTGCTCGAAAAATTTATAAGGCACCACCTAGGATTACGTATAAGAAATATCTAGAGCCACTAGGGAACTCGTAGATACTAAAATAAACCGTACGTGCATAGAAATATGTATATTCTTTTAGCGATTAGAGTTCAATTAACACATATAGACACATAGACACAACCATAGATAATATCATTTAACATGAATAGTAAAATATCGTTATCAAATAGTAATAATTTACGAGAGCGAGTTAAATCACGAACATAAATTTGAGGCCAAACGCTCCCAAATAGGATAGCGTATTTGACAGTCGATAACACCGATGAACCCCTGCAAGTGAGTCACGCGACAAAATATTGTTCAAAATGTATTTACTAACAATTACGACGGGTACCGGACCGTGGCCGATTATTTAAATAAGTTCAAAGCGCACAAAATTAATTGGGTCTCTACTTGAAAGATCTTTAGAGTTCACAAATGTATTTTTTAACTACAGTGCCAAAATCGATATGTTATAATTTTTGGATTATTATCATTGCCAGTATAACCATTCTTAAATATCCATTGACTAATTAAAACGGAGTATCTCAAACGAAAGACCAAAACGACAAAAAGAAAAGGTGCCTTCAATTAATAGAACCCGTAAGAACAAATATTTTATTAAAACAAAGGAAAGTAAAAAAAGAAAGGTACTTACACCGGAACCAGAATCGAAGATTTATTCTCTAATTAAAATGGGATGATTTTACTTCAACCGATATTACAAAGCACATGTCTAATTGTTCAATTTTTAGACAGCATTTTTCATGTACACCTTTTCAGAACGGAGAGTCAATCGGAAATGAATTGTAACTTTAGCAAGAACACGAGCACAAATATCGGAACCGACAACTCCAAACAAGTAAAATCCCCAAAAGACTTTTCAATATAAGAATGCATATTCAAACGCATTAGTGTAAACACGGCGGCCTATACTGTAGGGAGAAATTGTTCAATAAATCAATTATTTACGAAATAATCCCGTTACAAATCCCCCTCCAGCAAGACGAAAAGCTAGCCAAGAGCTGATAAGATAATACAAAAAAACAAACAGTTAACAAAGAAATTCCAAAACAAAGTCAAGTTTCCGTAGAATGTGATGGTCACGAGTGGTTTAGATACCCTTACAAGTCGCTAAAAGCGAATTGATAATTTCAGAGAAAATCAAATAAAACAAAACAAAGGAACTATCAGAAAATAGGCAACTAGAAGCAAAAAGTGGCTAACAAAGCGGATTGCCCAAAAAGGCAGGAAACCACTAGACCCAATAGGTATAGTCAAACAATGGCCAACACACAAACTCAGATACAGATAAGAGTTGAGACAAAAGCACAGGAAACAAATTTAGGCTAAAGCCAAGGATCCAAATGACCCTGAAAACCCAAATAAATACCAACCCCAAATGCATAACCTACCTGACAAAAAAAAATAATAATACCCCAAAAATGATAGAAAAGCTGAAAACCCAAATAGCAGAAACCCAACCCCAAACTTATGGTCTAAATACCCCATCATTGTGGTTTTGACCTAAAAAACAACAACCCCCCTCACAATAAATTATAGAGTAGAGATTCTCTATAGCAACGACAGAAACACACGAAAAACTATTAGTTTCGAGCACAAGGGTTGAGCTAAAGAAACCTACGCCACCATGTCACCTAGGAGAGAGCGATCAATCTGTCAAAGGATCAGGAAATCACGGTACTCCCACAACTAAGCAAACACAATGGAGCATATCGCTCCAACCAGAACCTCAGCCAAAACAATAATCGAGTTGTTTATTGACACAAGCAAGTGAAACCTGATCTACTTGCCCTCCAACCACCTTAACAATTTTATAGTTAAGACGTTAGGTGACATCGATAGTGTCCATCCCTTAACGTGCCTAATCCAACCACCCTAAAATAAGTAACATCGTTATGGTGAGTCATTGGTCCAAAATAAGACCCGCGGACGACAATACATAACTCAACAAAAAAAATAATAATATCAATATAAAATGTCTAGAAACATCCCAAAGAAAACCTAATTGCCGGAATGATAACCTCCTTTATACATTTGACAACAAAGACAAGTGTCACTGGTGCTTGCCGGAATTAAAATATCTAGGCTATGTAGTCAATAAAAATGGTTTATTAGTAGATTCTGATAAAATCACTTCGATTATAAATATACCTATTCCTTCTTCGGTGTCTGAAGTGAGACGTTTCATAGGAATCACTAGTTGGTACAGACGTTTTATACTTAATTTTCTACTATTATTGCTCCTCTTTTGAGACTTACTCAAAAAAATGTTAAATTTGACTGGACCGAGGACTGCCAGCATGTTTTTCTTACTTTAAGAGAACATCTTACCTCCGCTCCTATACTTACTTGCCCTGATTTTGCGAAACCTTTCGTCATTCAAACCGACGTTTTTGAGGTTGGTCTGGGCGCTGTCTTAACTCAAGATAATCCGGAAGGCGAAAGAGTGATTAGTTATGTCAATCGTTCTCTGACTAGAGCATAGGAGAACTATACAGTAACAAAAAAAGAGGCCCTTGCTGTCTTATTCGGTATTGACAGATTTGGAGCGTACGTTGAAGGAACACATTTTACTGTAATCACTGACCACCATTCGTTGGTGTCGTTAAACCGATTGAAAAGCCCTTTAGGTTGTTTAACTTGATGGTTATTGCGACTTCAGCAATTTGACTATGATGTAATCCATCGTAAAGGATAGAATCATGTAGTCCCAGACGCTTTGTCGCGCGTCGTACCTGTAATCAATACCATAAATCTTCCTAATTCTTTACAGTTATTTGGAATCTCGTTACCTACTGAGGACACTTGGTATAATCAACTTAAGGCTAAAGTTATCAAAGAGCCGCATACATTCTTAAATTGGTCAGTCAAAGAATCTTTGTTTTCTCTTGATTCTCTTCTGTTACCTATAATCCTTCAAAAAATTGGAAAATTGTGGTGCCCACGGAACAACGAATTGGAATTATTATAAAATTTCATGATCCATTTATAGCAGGTCATTGCGGTGTAACCAAAACTTATGCTCGCGTGTCGCAACGCTATTATTAGCCACACATACGAGCTTGATGTAGCTTGTTACCTACTCAACCTTGGCAAGTACTATGTTGTGATTTGGTGGGTCTCTTTTTCTCACTCTTTGAAAGGAAATTGTTATATTTTTGTGATCGCCAATTATTTTACTAAATTTTCTTTATTCGAGTAGCTATGGCAGCTACGGTCTCGAAGATTGTTGAAGAACAAATACTTCTCTTATATGGTACCTCTCAATACTTAATTACTGACAATGGTGTACAGTTCCGTAGTAAGGAGTTTATGAGTTTATGTAACGAATTTAAGACTACCATCCTGTTCACAGCCAAATATCATCATCAAGCTAAACCGGCTGAGAGAATAAAATGTGTTTTAAAAACAATGATTGCTTTGTATGTGAAGGAGAATCATAAACATTAAGGCAACAACTTGGTTAAGATCGGTTGTGCTATAAGAACCGCTCAACACAAAGTGTTGAATTGTACTTCTTATTTTACTCTTATGGGAAGAGAACATATTCTATCTGATACTGATTTTGGCTCAATTTCTTCAGATGAAACCACTATTACAGATCCTATTCGTACTACTACTACTTCTAAATTATACAGGGTAGTCCAGGTTATAGTAGCAATAATTCACCATTCGATAGACCATCGAAAAATAAGTCGATATACATACTTTGATTTTTTTTCAAAAACGCCCCCCAAGAAAGATACAGCCCTTCAAAGTTTAGTTTTGAAAATCACAAAATTTATAAACAAAGTGCATATTGGCGTATTCTTGATTGATAAATCGAAAAGGCATTTTTTGTTTTTAACGTTAGAAAATACTGACAAGTGTCATAGTATCCCCTACTTTATAATGGTTACTTCCATAAACACTATTTTAAAAGTGTTTTAAACTTTTAAATTTATTTCTTTGGTAAACCGAGCATTTTTAAAACATAGTCAGGGGCGTAGAAAATAGGGAGAAAAAGTGGACCCCCCCTCCTGTAGCTATGCCACTGGACAGTTTTGACAAAAGTTACTTTTGTCAAGTAATGAGTATTTATTACATAAGTACTTCTACTAAATTTTGTCAAAATCGCTTCAATGACCTGAGAGTTATGACAAAAAAACGATTTTCAAAACTAAGCTTCCAAGGGCTGTATCTTTCTTGGGGAGCGTTTTTGAAAAAAAAATCAAAGTATTATATCGACTTATTTTTCGATGAACTATCGAATAGTGAATTATTACTACTATAACCTAGACCACCCTGTATACTACCATTAGACAACACATTCTTAAGAAGTTGTCGCAAGCTTATTGCAAAACTTCCGCACATTACAATTTACGTCGTAGGTATGTGAAATACCAAAAGGGTGATACAGTTTTGCGCCACAATTACGTTTTTCGGACGCAACCCGTCATTTTAACGCAAAATTGACTTCAAAGTTCATCGGACTATTCACCATTCATAAGGTATTATCCCCTTGGACGTATGAATTATGCGACAATACAGGAAAAAATATTAGTACGTGGCATGTTAAAGATTGGGAGCCAGATTATTCTTTCTCTGGGGACCATGATACAACTTTCTTTCCTGAATTTGACTCGAATTTACATTTAATCTAAAATATCTCTTCACTAGCTACTCACCGACGTAAACAACGTAAATTAAATGAAACGAAATCAGATTAGTTTCACGATGACGTCATAATAGCTCTCTGTTGGATTTTGAATAGTGTTATATTTGATATTAGACTATATTTTTCTGGATTTTACTATTTGTGTTCGTTTCCTAAAGGCAAACTGATTCTGTTCTGTAGGATTGTGACTAATGTTTTAATTCTAAGTTGGTGTTTTGTAGGATTACTGATTACTGAGGTTTATTTTTACCTAACGTTGAGAAGACATTCATCAGAATCTATTTGTATTGATATCACCTCTAAGGTACTTGAAGTTTTAAATTCTAATTAATTGATGAATTAATTTAGTTTAGGTTACTACCCGTAGAATCGAAGGAGTCGATTCCAGAGTTTGGTTCATACAAACTGATTTCTTTTCTTTTATTTACTTCTCTTCCAGTTACCTGGAGAGTAATTATTTTTTTCTTTTGTAGAGATTTGATTAGAGGATATCATAACGCCCGTTGGCTACTTGACGATTCAACTTTGCTTAGTTCTTAAACATTATAGTCATGTTGCAACCATTTATTTTTTTTGTTTTCGGCTTTATATGTGAATGGTTGGTAGGACAAGTTCGGACAGTGTTACTACAGTCGCTTATTTCATTAGTGACCGGCTGATTATCTATCCGAAGGACTATTTACTTTGTCTATTCCTTTATTTTTCTTTTGGTCCTTTATCTTTTACTTACTAAAGTCACTTTGTATTTATAAAACCGTTTTTAATAACTGGGTTAATTAATTACATAACCACAACATATTCCGTATTAATTAGTTATTGCACGGACTCAAAATTACACGTCCATCATTTTCTACTGTCTCCTTCCCCACTTTCACTTCATTAGATCACGTACGCACAAAAATTAATATATCTTCTTAACATACAAGATACATCTATATCTTACTACTAGACATTATACCTATATTTACATCTATACATTACAATTATGACATCATACAATCATATTTATGAAATCTAGTGTGTTTAGATTTGCAAGCTGCCCTTGCTCTAATTAGCGCCACCATGACGCAATTTTATTAAAACGTCAAAACGTATGTACGTCAATTTTCGTTAGAGTTTTTTCGTGTGTATTTTTAGGGGTTTCTGGTGGAAATATAAAATATGGAAGGTGATCAGTACCATAGAGTACTCCATGGTCAACAAGAAAAACATGTTGCTCCTGAGAATCACCACTTTGGTTTCCGGACCTGGTCATCAAGACCCTCCCGGACAATTAGGAAAAAATGTACAACACAGTTTCACAAAACACAATCACATACTAATATAGGGCACACAACAAATATTCTGCAAATTGGTGTTGAGAGGTTGAGTAAGGACAAATCAGATTTCTTGTCTAATATTTGTTTCAGGAATAGAGTCAATATTTTACTTTTACTATTTCTTTAACCTACCTCATGCAATGGCTGTGCTGTTTTATTTTATGTTCTTATTCACCTTCTATAATGTTTACACACTTGGTTAATATTATTATATATGAATACTAGGGTGGGTAAGGGTTGGCATGTTTAGGTTTTAGTGGTTTTCCTAAACCTTGAAGCAAATGCTTTACCAAGACGAACCAATCTACAATTGCACACGGTTTCGTCACCACACTGTACAGGTTTATACTGATCTTCTGGGGCACCAAACATAACACTTACATCACAATACAATATTTAAAATGTACCATACGATTAAATAAATAAATAAATAAATGACGCAATTCAAAACAAAGCAATAATCTAAATCAACACTAAACTGTACAACAAAAAATATTACGTAAAAATAATTACCTGAAGCTATTCCGTTATAGGAAAGAGTAAGCGAATCGTTAACGTAAATGTACTTTCTCAGCAGATAAAAATATGTACAAACCGATAAATCCAATGTGGAGATTACTTATAAAGGGATAAACGCGTAAGTACTAATAATGCATACGAAAATAAAATAAAAGTTGTACGTTGCTTGCGCTTGATAAACACAGTTGTAGGAAAATGTAAATAAATAGGAATTTACCTTCTCACTTGCGTTTGACAAAATTGGTTTCAGAAATACAAGCTGCCCGCCATTGAATTTCTAATATTTTGAACTGCTCCAATTTGCTTCGATGCTGATACATCCGGCTCGTTAGGACCAGAATCAAACTGTTGGTTTAAGTTTATGTAAACTGTAATTTATTTAAAAAACATAAACTACATATCTGCTTACTTGAGCGGTTCAGACATAAATGAATGAAACGAGAGGAGAACCCCACTCTTGCGCAAACCAGGTGCATGCCATTAGCAACAATGCCGCTAAAAATGATAAAAGCACATATCGATACGTAACAAAGGCAATTCATCTCACGAACCACTCCCGTTTCGCTGAGCTACTGTGCAACCCCTATTTATGTTATGTTTTTAATTCAAAATTATCAATAACTTATTTTTACATGTAACAAGACGTGACGCATACTTTTTGGTTCTGCAATAGTTACAGAAAATCATGTCTCGTGGCGTGTTACATATAAAATTTTAGTAATTTTTGAACAACTCAGAA
Organism: Abscondita cerata; assembly: GCA_030710515.1. NCBI lineage: Eukaryota > Metazoa > Arthropoda > Insecta > Coleoptera > Lampyridae > Abscondita > Abscondita cerata. The sequence continues at coordinate 169,922 of JALBCR010001997.1, forward strand.
GTGTAAAATTTAATCTAAGAATCAATTTAAAAGAAATGAAATGGTTCAATTTTGTGCACAAGCTTTATTTATAAAGGAAAAATACTCGTGCTTTTGGTTGCATATTTAGTTAAATTCAAAACAAGACGAAAGCAATGATTATTTCATCGAGCTTTAATGAACACAAAGAAGCAACAAACAATTGTCGAATAAGAGCTTTATTTATCATTAAAATAGCAATATTCGTAATCAGTATTTGCAATGCACAAACAAATTTAATACAATGCACATTAAAAAGTTTTGTGCTATTACATTAGCGCTGCAGTATATTTTAATTAAAGTAATGGCGAGGTAACTTTGTTCGGCAATTAACTAAAGAGTAATATCTTAAATCAAATAAGCTTTAACACTATTTAAATGATAAAACTAAACCTATGTGCACATTTAGCAGTTATTTACAATAGCAATTGCCAAGAGAATTGTCCACAAGAGGACGCTTCAAGTCGTACAAAGTTTTGCAAAGGACTTGAATTTCAAATAGGACGTCGTTTTCAGTTATGAAGTGTCGACGTTTATGTGAACTTTAATTAGCATTAAAGAATGAAAAATAATTCATGTTCATACAATATATACGGAATGTACCTATATCTGTTTAAAAAACGCACAATAGCAAATTGCTCATAAACCTTACTGTCTAATTTATATAGTACCTGCACATTTATTGCAGATGCTTGTGTAAGAATTAATTTCTTCATGTACAAGTAGATACACATAAAAACGATTAACGTAAATTTATAAAAACGAAGAACAAAAAATATGTCAAGGAAATATTAATAAAATGAAAAATATCAATAAATTGGAAATATTTTTTTATAGTTAAACGTGACAATTTCTTGTGTTTGACTTTTTTCCAATAAAAATAAAATTCAATTTTTTGTAGTAAGCTCTATTCGTGTTATGTTAAACAACTTTACACGATTTCAATGATCTCAACTCGAGTAAATAAACCTATCGACTAAGGGCATAATCTCTTCTAAAGCAATATCTACTTGTACAGTATTTGCAATGTTTTTGATACATACACAAGAATGCTCTGGTAGAATCCTTTATATAAAGAGACAAAACATCAATAAAGAGAAGTTGCTGTGCATACAACTATATTGAATCGCAACTTAGAATTGAATAAGTCGAATTTTGTTGCCTAAAAGATCGCTATTCTTTCAGACGCAAAAAAAACAAATATTGCTTAAAATGTTTGAAAATGTTATTGGTTTTGCGAGTAATAGTTTATTCATTGCACAAAAATTATTAATTTACTCTAAGGAACCATTTATGACAACAATTATCACCACGACAGTAATCCAAACATCTTAACCCACGACTGAAAAATTGGATGTTGTAACAAATGCTTTCAGGAGAAGGCGGAAAAATTTTGTTTACAGTTTGTTTTGAAATTTTATTGATTAGAGATTTATGTGACATATTATTATTATTCTGTAATTTTATACAATAAAAAGCATTAACAAAATTAACGAGCGCGACGATCAACATTATCCATTTCCCGTTATAATTTGGTATCCAACTTGTCGCCAGTGTTTTGTGTTAGTGGGTTAACTCTGGTGTGTTATTTTTTTTTATTGTGCGCTAATTAGGCATCACTCATCACTTCACAGATAATCAGTACCTTACAGTAGTCCATGTCCTTGTTCCTGAGAATCAGCACTTTGGTTTCCGGACCTGGTCATCAAGACTCTTCCGGATAATTAGGAAAAAATGTACAACACAATTTCACAAAACACAATCACACACTAATATAGGGCACAGAACAAATATTCTACAAATTAATGTTGAGGGGTTAAGTAAGGACAAATCAGATTTCTTGTCTAATCTTTGTTTTAGGAATAGGGTCGGTATTTTACTTTTACAGGAAACACACTGTGAAGATGAGACAAGTATACTCAATAAAGGATAGTAGAAGGTTTTCAATTAGTAGACTTTATTGAGAGCCCCATTCAAGGAATAGCAACATACGTCAAAGAAAATATTCAATACGAAAATATATAAAAAAGTATAATTTCTGAAATTTTTGTACTAAAATAGGAGATTTGCACGTAGTAAATATTTACAAACCTCCTCCAATACCTTGGCCAGAAACGTTTAATGCTTTTCCTCATCCAAGTGTATACAGGGCAATTTATAACTATCGGGACATGGTTATTTAAGTCAAATAATATTCCTTAATAAAATATTGCTGTGGGAAAAGATACAGGGCGTTACATTAAATTTTTTTTTATTTTTGTTAATAATTTACTATAAATTTATCAATTCTTACCAAATAAGCGAAGAGGTATAACTGAATGATTCCTGATGATGAAATCGACTGGTAACTTTTTTCAAAAACTTTTTAGTGATTTTGTAAATTAATCAATTTTTATCAAAATTAACAGAGAGGTATAATTATCTGACGGCCGTATATTCACTCTTAATAAATGAAATAATATTTGAAATCCCCTTTTGACACTACAAATTGTTCAACTGCGTTTTTCTCGGAAATACATGAAATTATCGTATTTAAACTAGAGTACCAATACTGTGTAGAAATGATGTCTACGTCATATTCTTTAATCAAAATCACTAAAAAGTTTTGTCAAAAAAAGTTACCAGTCGATTTCATCATTAGGAATCATTCACGTGGCGCCCCCTATAACAAATTGCAAAGTAGTATATAAAATAATTTTCTTGGTCTAAAGTTATACTTTTTTGTCAACTTGCATTTACTCTGTCTTTTGGGTATTAGTCATATTTCCATACAATAGAGATATTTTTTCCGATAATAAATTCCTTGCAAGCTCTGTCACTGATAGAGTGGATCCAATAGTATCAATGGAAGGAATTAGGCGATAATTGGACATCTTGAACAAAGAGCAAGCGAACACTATTCTAGATATCAAAACAGTTTTGAAAACGACATTTACGGATCCTGTTCCTTTAATAGACGAGAAAGAATCAACTAATCCTAATCAACAATGCTGCAGTGGTTTAGCAAAGAAACCTATTAGTTACTCCGGAGGGACTAAGACCCTATCCAAAAGGCAAAAAAAAAAGAAGCTGTGAAAAAAAATATTTTAGATTCTCAAAAAAAAAGATAAGAAACCATAGAATAATCTAAGAAAAGTTAAAAAACGGAAGGCCAGGGCCCCCTCTACAGAGAGTGAAAGTGACGAAGAAGAATGCTTCTGCTTAATATGCCTGGAACCATATTCCAACAGTCTTTTATAAATGAAAACATTGCATTTTGTATCTTTTTAGAGTGTTATAAAATTTACATGTCAATCCAAAATCATCTAATAAGTTACGGACGCATAAGTAGCCCGGTCTCCCATACTTACCGAAAACTGCCAACATTAACTTCGTACACAAGTAAATTTATTTTAAAAACGTACGCAATAAAATAATAAGTAAAAAACTAAATAAACTAAACACTATTATATGTGCTATTATTAATTAATAAATCGCAAAAAGACATTGCTCTTTTCTAACCTAAACACACTATACCTGTGACCTAAGTTCAGTACCAATTGGCAATATAGAACAAAACTATCACTTGTGTAAATTGTTTGCCGTATTCCAAACTCGTTACAGAATACACTATTTTGTTACAACTGATCAATACCCATTGTTTTTTTGCTAACTGACATGAAAAAACCTTTAAAAAAGTTAACTAGATAAGGTGTAAAAATGTCTCAGTACAGTTTTACTGTACGACACAGAAATGGTAAAGAAAGTATTGTACCAGATATTATCAGATATGTAAATATTTTTAATCTTGATCATTATTATTTAAAAATCTGGAAAACAAAAAAATATTCCGACAACTATTCTTATTAGTAAATTTTAAATCGTCACAGTATCATCGCTAACGTAAGATGAATTGGCATTGCTTTCTCGTGATTATTGTTGAGTCACTATCCTACACTAACAATCCTCAATGGGATGTATGTATAGGTGTTTGAATTTGTTCTGCAACAACTTTGTTTAAATTACGCACTCAACATGCTAGTGTCTACAGTTTAATATTTATTTCATTATTAATCGAAAATAGAAAATAAATTTAAAAAGAAGAATCAACAAATTCTGAAAATAACTGATAACGACCATTCTTCGGTGAAAACTTTAAACAAAAAAAGAGTTAATGTTATGTTATAGTTAAACGTGACAATTTCTAACATAAAAACTTTGTTCGATTTTTTGCAATACAAATAAAATTCAATTTTTTCGGATACGCTGCTCGTGTTATGTTAAGGCGATGTTAGACGTTTCAATGATTTGAATTCGAGTAAATAAATCTATTTATCTAAGGACTATTGTGTTATAAAGCAATATCTAGTACAGTATTTGCAATGTTTTTGATACATACACAAGAATGCTCTGATAGAAAGAAAGAAGCTGATATTGAATCACAACTTAGAGTTGCATAAGTCAAATTTTATTGCTTAAAAGATCACTATTCCTTTAGTAGCAAGAAATACAAATGTTTGAAAATGTTATTTGTCTTTACAAGTAATAATATATTTACTTCATTTTCAAGATGTTCAAATATATTTAGTTTTCTATTTAATTAAAATTAAATTGTAGATAAAGTCCATAGTACTGTTTCACTACCATTTAAATACAAATAAACATATGTTTATAACTAGAATTGGTTTTTTGCAACTTAAGAAAATATGCATATTTTCTTTTTGGTCAATACTCATCAGAGATATCATGTAACTAACACCAAATTCGATCTCAACAGTGTCAAGTAAATTGGATGTCAAAAATCCAAATACATTAATCAGCGTTACTGGTGGTGGACTATAAAGCAACCACACCCCCAAATTCACGCATTCAATACACTTATATATTTTTTCTATTTTGAGTCGCTTACAGAGCTATAAAAGCACCCAAACGAGTTCTTTTATAGAAAGTTGAGTTCTTTGATATTAAACGTCAAAGCGGTGCTTACGTTGGACGTGCGTTAATTTAAATTGTAATTAATATTCAGTAGATTTACTTACCTACTCATTTTTATTTAAACGATTTTTTTTAAATTAAACGTATGATAAATGTTCTAGTATTTAAACCAAAATTTAAGGAAAATATTGCCACCCTAGCAATTATACTTAAAAATTCCCTAAATTTAAAAACTCGCAAAATTTTATCTTAAAATTAATCTAAAAAGCCGAAAATAGAAAAAAATAGTATAAAGAATTCGTTTTAGAAGACATTTTAGCGACTGTACTCGTCTCATAAAATGCGTCTTCTGAAACTAGTTCTTTAATATACTATTCTCAATTACCAATTTGTAAACTATACTCCAGTATACTATTGGCGCGGAGTAATAAACCTGTCAGAATTATCGAATCTCCCGTATTGCAGTAGCGTAGGTACCTGATACGTTTGGAAAATCATATTTTTAGTAGGTAAATATATTATAATAGTAAAATCTACCTTGATATGCATTATTATGTGGTTTATTTTATTGTTTCAATCCTTACTTTGTGGAATCTATTTTTCATAGTAAATAATTTAATTCAGCAATATTCCACCGTATCTTGGTATAATACCCACATCTACGGTTATGATTCTCGTTTCGTCAGTACCTGGGCTTATGGCAACGTGTTTACATAAATTAAACTTATGGTCTCAGATCCTAGATGGGTCGATATGATGCAAGAATTTATTGGTTTTTACTTAACCGTAGAAGTACCGCTTTCACAAGAAAATGAAGAATTATTTCAAGCAATTATGATTTATTACTACGCGCCAATAGTATACAGACTTTAGAGGTACACTCATGAAATTTAAAACTTGGACACCACAATTTCTGTAAACAAAAGTTTGCACATTGTGAAGCGGGCTTAAGGGTATCATTTACAATTCTAACAGCAGGTAGTCTCAGCAGGGGTTATCTTATAGAAGGACTGTAGAATGAATCATTACACTAAGCACGTTTTAGAAAATAGGTAATTTACGTTGCTTACTTAATTTTTTCTTTAAAGAATATATTTGAAGGTATCGCTAATTAAACACCATAGCTCGATTAATTATCGAATCAAAATTTTGTTTAGGAAATGTTTACAAAATAAAATTAGAAATAATTTTGATTTAAAAAACGTCTACAAGCAATAACTTTTAAATTAAATCAAAAAACTAAACATGGTTATTTGGGTTGACTGATTATTACTTATTTTTAAATAAATCTAACCTACTAATTATTGTAAGTTATTAAAAAAAATCATTAAACTCTCTATTCATAATATTTAGTCCTTACAAAATGTATATTTTATGACGTTTCATTTTTTCTGTAGTTAATATAAAAAGTGAAAATAAAAACTAAGGCAATTCTTATTGTCAACGTATATATTTAGTTTTTTGACAAGAATTTATTACATAATTATAATTAAGATACCAAGTTATAGTTTAAAATTAAATGAAAACTTTTTTTTAAATAAAGGTATTACTATATAAATAAATATAAGAAATCAATAATGGGTGTGACCTCCATTATTATTGATACATTCTTGGAGGCGTCTGCTCATTGACGCTATCAAGGTATCAATATAATTAATATTAATCGTTTCCCATGCGGTATCAATGGCTGCAATTAGTGCATTACGGTTTACTGGTATAAAATTTGGCCCTTGTCTTCGGATAATAGCAAGTATTTGAGCCCAAACATTTTCGATAATGTTAAAATCTGGGCTATTTGCTGGCTATTCTAAAAACTTTTAGTGGTCCATCGTTGTGGCTATTGAACGTTTTTTCGTCGCTAAAAATCACTCGATACCAAAATTCCAAAGGTTTGTTCACATATCGCCTTGCAAATTCAAGACGACGTCTCATATTTTCGTCACTGAGAACTTCTTTCGCAGCAGCATTATACTTCTTTATTCCCATCTCCTTTAATCTTTTTTGTGCAGTTATAAGGCATCCGGGAAAATGTGTATCTGCTATAGCCCTGGAGTATGTAGCAAATGGTTGTTCTGTTACGTAATGAAACAACTCGAGATCTTAAGCACGTGTAGATACTTTAGGTCTACCACTTCCGATGGCTCTTTCCAAAGTGTGTTCAAGATTCCATTTTACTCGGTAATGCCCTACGGTGCTTTTTGGTATATCTAACATACGTGAAATTTCACGCACGCTACGGCCCGCCGCTAATTCCGAAACAATCCGCGCTTTCAAATCAGCACCGAGATGAGGTGGCATTTTCACAACACTTGAAATTTTAAACTAAAATGGAATTTACATTTCTTACTTTATTTATTGGTCTCACACTACCCCTTCTCAAACAGTAGGTAATTGTTTATTTATTACATACTTCTAATGACCAATGTAACAACCCTTAGAGCAATATGACTCAAAGGAAGTAAATTAAACAAGCAAGGATATTCTATTGTTATTGAAACTTATTCATAAAGTAAAAAGCCATTTCCTTATAATGCTAATGGACAGGATTTTCTTTTAAGTATTAAGATTACAATAGAGGACTTATAAACTTTCGAAAATATCTAATTATAAATATTTACACTGCAATTGCGCTTTTCCTTAATAATTTCTTAGCAATAACATACACGTTCTTGGTTTTTAAGTTGTCATAAATTTGATATGATATAAATTTGTGTTTCTAATATTACATCACAAACTAATCTTTATTCGCCAAAAATTGTTGCTTAAGTTGTAAAGCTTCGTACACACCTGAACAACAAACCGAGCAACAAACATAACAACGAACCGAAAGTCAAACAGAACGACAAACGATCTTTTATGATTTCCACAATCCGAACAACAAACGGAACGTTTGTGCTGTTCCCATAATTATTTTCAGTAGTTTTCAGTTCATATATATTTATTATTGAGAAGAGAAAATTGCGGAAAACAAGAAGATAGTGCCAACCAAATTTTTACGCACAAAGAAGAGTAAAAAATTATAATTTACTTCGCTTTTTTTTATTTTGGAAATTTCCCGCACAAATGATGGACATCATTTTTTTCTTGCATTCTTAAACACTGATTAATTTAAAACATTTTTCTTCTGTCAACTCCATAATACTACCTAAAACACAACAAACCCACAAAAGGGAGGACAAAAATAAATAATTTAATTCTCCCGCATAAGTTTGTTCGCCGTTTTGTTTAGATTCGTCCAAACCTGCAAACGCATTCGCGCGCATTTTCTTTGATGTCGGAGAAAAACCGACAAGTTGCGGGAACGCCGCAAACCGTTCGTGGAACAATCAGGACTTGCGAATCTGTTCTAAAATTCGTACGTAGCACCGTCCAAATTAATGTTCCGATTGCCGTTCGGTTCGTTGTTCTGTTTGTTCCTCGGTTTGTTGTTCAGGTGTGTACGAAGCTTTACAATAAGCATATTAATATGAACTATATCTTATGAAAGGAGAGTTATGTAACTATAATTAACGACTTAACGTTACGTTAGTAGATTCCATTTACTATTTACACATATTTTCTTGGAACATTCGATAATTAACTATCGGGATATGATGACCCTATACTTCGCAGGTTGTGCGCAACTGGATACAAGCAAATAACTTGGAGCTGTTACCCTGGCCAGCAAAAAACATTTTTGGGCTCGAATACTTGCTGTTATCCGAAGACAACAAGGGCCAAATTTTATACCAGTAAACCGTAATGCACTAATTGCAGCCATTGATACCGCATGGGAAACGATTAATATTAATTATATTGATACCTTGATAGCGTCAATGAGCAGACGCCTCCAAGAATGTATCAATAATAATGGAGGTCACACCCATTATTGATTTCTTATATTTATTTATATAGTAATACCTTTATTTAAAAAAAAAAAGTTTTCATTTAATTTTAATTATAATTATGTAATAAATTCTTGTCAAAAAACTAAATATATACGTTGACAATAAGAATTGCCTTAGTTTTTATTTTCACTTTTTATATTAACTACAGAAAAAAATGAAACGTCATAAAATATACATTTTGTAAGGACTAAATATTATGAATAGAGAGTTTAATGATTTTTTTAATAACTTACAATAATTAGTAGGTTAGATTTATTTAAAAATAAGTAATAATCAGTCAACCCAAATAACCATGTTTAGTTTTTTGATTTAATTTAAAAGTTATTGCTTGTAGACGTTTTTTAAATCAAAATTATTTCTAATTTTATTTTGTAAACATTTCCTAAACAAAATTTTGATTCGATAATTAATCGAGCAATGGTGTTTAATTAGCGATACCTTCAAATATATTCTTTAAAGAAAAAAATATTGCATTAAAAAATTTAAATCGCAATTATTCATGAACTAATTGCCCGACAATTTCATGGTTTTGCACACATTAAGTACGTATAAATATACGTATAACAACCTCGTTTTTTTGCATTTAGATGTGAATAAACAATAAACTTTTTGTCTCTTGCAATTACCGCAATGTCGTCTGCGTAGGCTATTACTTGTACCATTTTTTGAATAAATGTCCCCGTGATTTTACATTCTTTTATTATTCCTTCTACTGCGATGTTGAATAAGGTTGTCGATAGACTATCTCTCTCCACGTTTTATTTCTACTTTCTTTGTTGTTCCTTTATGTGTTTGTATAACGGCTTCTGATTTATTCATGCTGATTTTGATTAGTACTCCTTAGTTTTTTGAGGATACCTTGGTTTTTGGTCTTCCATCAGTTTATATCTTTTTAGGCTATCGAAAGCTTGTTTAAAGTCAATGTATACTATGTGTATTTCATTGCCCTTTTCTTACATTTTTTCTATATTTTGTTTAAATGTATGGATAGCATCTATTGTTGATTTTCCAGTTCTAAACCCACTTCAATATTGTCCAATTATCTTTTCTGTGTATTCTTTCAGCTTTTTTTAATAGTTGTTGTTAATACTTTATGCATTGTGTTCATCTTTCTATAGTTTTCGCAGTTTGTTAAAGTTTTTTTTTATCGGGATTATAATTCCTACTTTCCATTCTTGGGGATTATCTCCTTTTTCCATACATCGCTTATTACATTGTATATTCTTTCTTTCAGTTATTTCCCCCATACTTTAACATTTTGTTTGGTATATTATCCGATCCTATCGCTTTTTGATTTTTGAGTTTATTTATTATTCCTTCAATTTCTTCTTTTTAGTGTTCTTACTTCTCTCTCGCTTTTCTTACTTCAGTCCCATTCGACTTCTTTTTTTTTTCTTTGTCTACTAAGTGATTCTTCCATGTTTTCCTGTCTATGCTCACGGTTATATTTTTTTTTTCTATTTTTGTCTTCTTAAGTGTTGGTATAATTTTGTTGTTCTTGTTGTCTTTTTCTATCTCTTCTATGACTTCGTCGATGTATTTTCTTTTCTTCTCTGTCACTAATTTAATTCCTTTCATCCTTATTTTCTTCTATTCCTCGTAATGTTCTTGTTTTTTAGTTCCTATCTATTTTATTCTTGCTTTTTTCTTTTCTTTAATAAGTTTTCGAATTCTGTGTCAAACCACCCTTTCTTATTTTTTGTTCCCTATTACCCTCTCCGCTGCTTTTATGACGATTGTTTTATGTGTTCCATTATTGCTCTATATTTTCTTTTCTGTTTTTAAGTAGTAAGTTGTTTTTTCATTATAAATTTTTTTCTTCTTCTTTGTGTAATTTTCCTATGTCTCATTTTGTTTTAACTTGTTGCTTGCGCCCCTCTTTTATCAATCTTAATTTTATTTAAGCTAATACTAGGTTGTGGTCAGTTTCCACGCTAGTTGCTCTGTATGATCTTACGTCCTCTATCATTTCTCCCTTTCTTTCTAAATTAAAATGTGGATTATTTGGTTTCCTTTGTTTTTACTCTGTATATTTCATGTAACTTGATGTTCTTTTTTAATGCTTAAATTTTGTATTTATTATATATATATATATATATATATATATATATATATATATATATGTCTGCTTGCGTTGCTTGGTATAATCTCATACCATTATCCGTTGTTATATAGTGTATTGTTTCTTTTCTGGCTACGTCCTTCAGTCCTATTTTTGCGTTATAATTCCCTACTACTATTATTGTGTCATGCTTCGCTGTTGTTTCGCATATTTCTTATAGTTTGTCGTAAAATACTTCTTTCTCGTCTATTGCTGCTCCTTCTGTTGGTACTAGATTTTTCTTCCTTACTTCTCTTTCCAAAATTTCAATTCTTTATCCTGTTCTGCGAGTTTTTCTTTTTCATCCTTGATCTGTTTCATATCATTCATGAAAGCATCTAGTTTTGCATTTAATTGTTGCATGCTTCCTAGGATTTGCTCGAACATTCTCTATATTCTATTCATTTCCGTTATTATACTTCTCACGCTTTTGTTTACGTTGATAGGTAATATTCACTACTCTTCTCCAGATCAGAAGAATTACATAATTGAATTTTACAAAATCTTAAAAGACACGGACAGTAGAACAAGAAATTTAGAAGAGAAAGTAAGTGGTTTAGAAGAGAGAATGGGTAAAATATATGAAGCAAATAATCGAAAAATGAAAGACGAAATTATAAGAAGATTGCAGAAGAAAGCGTGTTGAAAAACAAACAGGTACAAGACATTGTGTTAAATTAGGAAAATAAGGATAAGGAACTAGAAAAGGAGGAGCATATTAGAAAACATAATGGTAAAAAATTATGAAGAAATGAAAATGATGCCAGTAAGAAGGGAGACGTATGAAAACAAAGAATATAAAAAAACAATTAGAAGGGTATTATAAAGAAAATTTGGTTGCAGGACAGGTTTAAAGACAAGAAGGTTGTAAAGGAATAGGAAAAAAAATAAGTAAAATGTCAAAAAGAAGTCAAAAGAATTTAAAATAAAAAGAATAAAGAGAAGCTTACAACCCTCTACAGCGTGTACTGACGTCGTTACAAACCCGTCCGCTCAATAAGAACGTTCAGCACTGCGCTAAAAAGTACCTCCCAAATAGAACCGTTCGCAAACACGCAGAACATACAGTGTGAGTGTAAAGTATGGAATAAAATTCATTAAATTTTTATCCCTATTTTCCTCGGACAGGTCAACTTTTATTTTTACATTTCCATCTTTTGGTATAAATCAACCCTTTCTATCTCTACCAGTGGCGGCGCAAGAGGGGGCAACTTGAAACTTTTAAATGGCATTGGGGTCAAAAATTACATTTTCTGAAAAGCCATTTCATCCTCTATGCAGCAATGTAAGCATCTTCAACATCGGTTGATTAAAACAGAAAAATTAAAAAAATTACTTTGAATATTTTTCAGCGTTAATATTAATGTCTTCTTCTATTTTTATTAATAATAATCAAAACAAACAATAATTTCCTGCAAGTATCATCCACATCTTTTTTTAGGTCATTTCTTTAGGTATAAATTATACATTTGTATCCCAACCAGTGGCGGGATATCGTAGGGCAATTTGAAAAATTTGAAAGACAATAAGAATAAAAGGTTGTTTTAATCGCCCAATTTTAGAAACAATTACATTGATAATTAGAAGATGAAAATATCTTTCTGAAAATGTAACTTTTGACTACTAGTACCATTTAAAATTTTCAAATTGCCCTCAGTTGCACCGCCACCGGTTGTGACAGAAATGTATCAATTATGCGAATAGGTGGGGATTTCTGTAATGCTTTCGAGGAACTGTTGTTTGCGTCGATTTGTTAATATAAAATGCAACTAAAAAATTATTAGTGTAGAACAAATATTAAAAGATTACTTTTTTCCTGTTCTAATCGACCGATGTTGAAGATGCTTACATTGCTGCATAGAGCATATAATGTAACTTTTGACCCCTATTGCCATTAAACTTTTAAGTTGGCCCCTGTTGCGCCGCCACTAGTGGAGATAGAAAGGGTTGATTTATACTAAAAGATGGGAATTTAAAAATAAAAATTGATCTGTTCGAGAAAAATTTTATAAAAATAAGGATACAAATTTAATGAATTTTATTCCATACTTTACACTCACGCTGTATATACAGTATCCTACAAACCTTCGGGTGAATTAATTTGTAAGAACCAGGTTTACCAGCAGATCAATTTATATACGGTGCTATCACCGGATTAACAACCTGCCATTGACAGCCGGCCGTATCTTTTCTACCGCCACCGTGTGGACACTACCCCTACCTTGGGTTGCAGAAAACCTACTCAGCTGCAGACATTTTGACTATTCAGTTTTTTGTATTATACAATATGTCCCCCTAAGTTGGAATCATATGAAAAACTTTTTTATTATTAATTTTAGGAAAAAAAGTTATTCTCTATAAAAAGTTGTGCATGTTCTAAAATCTAAAATACAGTCATCAAATATCAAATTTTTCAGTCGTATACAAGGTTTGTCAAAAATATGAATTTTACTGAAGAGTAAAGTACCTTTAAATTTAACAATATTGGAAAATGTTATTAAAAAAAGTTAAGCAGAATTAAAAACTACGTTTAAATATGCAATTGCAAGTATTTACATTGATAACATTATTATATTTATTGAACATTTTTGAAAAATAAAAGTCAACACCCTGTAGAAATAAAATGACTCACAGCATCGTAAAAGTATATTATAATATTTTAGTCAAATTATCATAAATAATAATAAATAATCACAAGAGATAAATGTTCATTCAAAATAGAAATATTAATAAAAAACAAAATAAACTTAATTTTAATGTAAATGGATGTAATTGCATATTTGAACGTAGGTTTTATTTCTGATCAACTTTTTTTGATAACATTTTCCGATATTGTAAAAATTTAAAAGGTACTTTACTCTTGAGTAAAATTCATATTTTTTGACAAACCTTGTACACGACTGAAAAAAAATTGATATTTGATGACTGTATTTTAGATTTTAGAACATGCAGAACTTTTTATGAAGAATAACTTTTTTTCTAAAATTAATAATAAAAAAAGTTTTTCATATGATTCCAACTTAGGGACATACTGTATATTTAACTCACGGATACTTAATTATTATTTTGTTAAATACATTTATGTTTACAAGGTTAATATACGTCTTAAAAATTCAACTCTCTTTACATCTTCGCTGTGGTTACCCGAGGCAAAATAAATGTTGCAAAAGTCTTAATAAATCAAAGCTTCTGCAGCAGGTTGAGGTTTTACAATGCACACTGTATATCTTGTAAGTTTATTCTGTAGATACAGTATTTTCAATATCCATAGGATATTCGATTGGTTTATCTATGGCATATCAATGTAATGCATATGGTAGTAAAAGAAACTCAGTTTAGTTTAATTATTCAATATACTTATTCTTAATATTCACTCAATAATTACAACAAATTTAATTTTTTTAGTTTGATGCGTTCTGATGCATTTTTTATATAATTTTGTAATAACGTAGATGATATCTTCTGGTCCCTGAGTCTCTGGTTCATTTTGAGGGCCCCAAAAATAGGATTTGTTAGCATATGTCACATAAAAACTGCCAATTTTTGCTTTTGTATATTAATTGCGATTGTTAAAATTTAACTGTGGGATCAATTCGAACAACTTTAGTTATTAAAGAATTGAAGTATGCTGTGAACTTTTATTGAGTTTGCTCAATATTAGTTGCTTAACGCACAAGTGTATTGATAGTGATTAATAATCGAGATTGTATAACAAGAGCCACCTTGTGATCGATTTTAATTACAGCAATCGATTCCTCTGGTCCGATATTTCCTTAAAACATGTTAATTTTCTTGTCAGCTTCTCAATTAGTTTGTATTTAGAGGTCAATGACTTTTTTCCACCCAATCAGTTTTTCCACATTTCTCGCATACGAAACGTCCAAATGGGTCATGTTGTGCTTTTACATGTGCAACTACTTTACATATTTAAGTATTTTTTACAGTTTACAGAAGCTGCCATTATCTGTTTGTTCACAACCCCTTTCCTTAGTCTCCGACACTTCATGATAGGATAAGTACTTATTACTGGTATTGCAGTTAATACAATTTCAAGCAATATTATGCTTTTAGAAGTGTTAATGAAATGGATTAGGCTTCCACATTCAACCTCAGATCTAGTTTAATGCATTTTATTTCATAACCGAGTGAAAAACTGGAAATTATGTGTGTCGCTGCATTTAATCATAGCAATATACTTATATTTGATATAAAAAATGCATGTACAATAATTTTGGGTATGCGAACATAATACGGAAAAGTGATTTACCTTGTAATACTCAAAATGGAAGGAATTGACACCGTTGTATTTGTAGCGTAGAACCGAAAATCTGTTACTTAAGGTATGTCTAATAGACATCCATATGTATCATCCAGGATATACTTACATTATTTATCCATTAACTGGATGTCCACTACGTATTAAGTGTTGTATGGAGTACTGATATGAACCAAACCCAATGGGAAACAAAATGTCAAAAAATGCAGGAATACAGTGTTGGTTGTAATACCGACTTTAAAATTTAAACCAATAAAATAATTTTATTTATATTTAGCGCAAATTTGTAAGGTCGCTGAACGTATTACGCCATTACTATCGAAGAGGCAATACTAAGTAAAACAAGGTGTATACATTTTTTTTTAGATTGGTAATCGTTTTTTCACTAAAATTGAAACATCTTCCCGGGATTATGATAGCCTTGATTGAGCTACATAGTTGACGTGTTTGCCACTTCTGCACACTTATTTATTACATGTGATAGCACCCACATTAATCATACAATGAATTTAACAGAATGTCAATAATAATCCTAGTGAAGCATGCTTGTACCTTAATAGTATTTTAATGACACAATTTACATACAATAGAGGAATTTATACTCAACTCAATAACATTTTTCAATAATTGATTGATGAAATAGGTTCAAGAGGCCTTTAGAACTAATTAACAACAAACAGTTTTGAAAACTTAATTGAAACGTATAACAAATAAACGCTGACATAAGTTTATAACGTTGTTGAAGTTTATTTGAACAAAAATTAATAATCCTTTATCAATCGATTATATATTAGTTCATGCGCTCGTACAATAATTAGAATTTTAATGGTGTGGCACCGTAGTTCATATTAGGATTTGTTTTTAATACCAGTAATTGCTCATTATTATTGAACACCACTAATTATTATAAGTTCAATCATGATTATTATTACGTATTATATTTCCAATTAGTGTAATTCACAATAGGTACAAGTATTTGGTTTTTCTACTATACATGTAATTGCAACGGCCACGATTTTTGGATTAAAATCTACCTTTTGGTTCTTTTATATACGTAAAAGAACAAATGAGACATTTTGCGGTTAAAATGAGATCTCGTTGAGGTAATAACTGTTTTAAGTGTGGTTCATGTAATGAGAAAAAAAAAGAAAAATTTGACGTCAACGTATATCTCCAACGTTGCAAAATAACGTAGATTAAGGTAAAATGCACAGCTGAGCATGATTGATGCGTAATTAAATGGGACAATGAATTATCCTGTTAATAATGGTGTATTAAATGCATTTATTCCCGATAAAATTAATAGAAGAGTAAGGATATTTATTATTTAGTTACGTTTAAAAAAAATTATTTAAAAACCTGTCAACAACAAAGCTGTAACGCTAATAATCCATTGAAACGTAAATAAATTTCGAGATTAGAAACGTTCAACGCAAACTTTGCTAAAGTAATATAATTTCGAAATATCTGATTTTCAGCTCGCAAAATTATAAACGTTGACATTTCACATTAACCATGTTGGATGTTTGGATGGTGGATTATGTGAAAATTTTGTAAATTACACGGATTTCGCTAATGTTCTTAATTTAAATTTTTGAAACTTACAGATTGTGGGATATTAAGAAGATTTAAATAAAAGTGCAAATTTTGTTTTTGTTTAATATTTGTAACAATTTAAGTTTGAAATAAATATTGAGATATACTAATGAGTTCATGAAGGGCAAAATAAATACATAGGTATGGATGGATGATTCGTAAATAGACATAAACTTTTTCTCGTTTAAAATATGTTTTCCAAATTTTAATTCACATCTTATACAGGGTGTCCATTTAGTGCAATATCGGACGATATCTATTTCAGGATGATGTCAGAAAAAAAAGTTAAACTCAAAGTTGTTTGATGTGAAATGCATAACCCAAAATTAGTTTACTATATACGGGATACTCCATAAGTGCGATACCAAACAAAATTTTGTTATTTTCAATGAAACACCCCTACATTTTTAGATCTTTAAATTCCTTGTACATTTTTTAATTAAATTAGTGTCATCATGTCCTATACCTAAAGTCAACAGTTTCTTAATTATTAATTTTTTTCGAAAAATGTTGATAGATAGATGAACTAACATTTCAATTTATTACACCACCAATTGAAATGCTAGAAGGTTGTTTTTGGGCTACACAAGAACGAATGAACATTTTTAAGGCCTTGTTCAAAATAATCGCAATTTTTATAGAGGGTCTTCGTTATTTACATTTAAATTTGCGTAACTTTAAACATCCATAACTGTCTTATTTCCAACGGAACTACTATCAACTATTTATGTCATTCAATGGAAACTATTATTTTCTACTAATTTGCCATAGCATTCCCTATTCCTAAAATGAAGATTGACAAAGATATTAAACAAAACGCAAACATAATGCTGTTTTCAACATTTAATTCAGATAAATTTTACTCAGTTGGCCATGAAATATATTTTGTATAAAACATAGCAAAATTGGGAACACTTTACATATTTGTTACGGTTTGTTTGTAAACAAACTCAAAAATAAAATAAAATATAGCAGTGCTAGAAGGCCTGGCCGGCAGCTCCTCTTAGTCGGTAGTGGTCGTGGGCTTATTGAAAATCGTTCAAAATGAAGGCTTATACACTTAACGAAGAATTTATAAGGCGCCACCTAGGATTACGTATAATAAGAGATATCTAGAGCCACTAGGAACTCGTAGACACAGAAACAAACCGTACGTCGATAAAAATAAAAAAAATAGAAACACATACACACAACAATAGACAATATCATTTAGAATTAATAGCAGAATATAGTTATAAAATAATAATAATTCACGAGAGCGAATTAAGGCTCGAATAATAATTCGAGGCACAAACGCCCTAAATAGGTTAGCGTACTATACACCTTTGACAGTCGTAACACCAATTTTTCCATGCAAGCGATTCACCAAGTTCACGTGGCAAATATTGTTCGGAATGTAATTGACAACAATTACGGAGAGTACCGGACCTTGACCAATTATTTAAATAGTTTTAAAGCGCACAAAATTAATCAGGTACTTGGAAAGATCTTTCTAGTTCACAAAATTATCTATACAGCGCCATAAAGGTATGTTGCTTAACTCAAGACAGCGGTACGTATACATAGAACGCAACAAAATTTATGAATGACATGCATAAAAGAATTAACTTAGATTGTATAAATAGGAAGTCTTCGGTGTTCGAGAGTTAATCGGCAGATGTGACAGCTTCCGTATCCAAATCTAATATTTTATTATCCAATAAAGAAAAGAAAAATCAAAATGGACTCCGTTGATAACAGTTACTGGGCTGCTCACAAAGAACTAAATAACAGTCTTATCTTGGGTGGTGTCCTTTGACCAGAAAACTGTCCCAAGGTAAGTTTAAATTCCAACGTTGGTGATAATACCAGACCCACTTTAATATTTTATAATTTTTGGATTATTATCCTTGCCATCATAACCAGAATTAAAGATCCATTGATTAATTAAAACGGAGTACGTCTGCAGTGACCAGCAGAAGAAGCCAAAGAAGAACAAAAAAGAAAAAAGGTAAATGCAATTGATAAAACCCGTGATAGCAAATATTTTATTAAAACAAAGGAAAGTGAAAAGGTACTTACACAGGAACAGTAGTCGAGGACTTATTCCCTAATTTGAATGGGATGATTTTACTTCAATCGATATTACAAAGCACATGTCTAATTGTTCAATTTTTAGACAACATTTTCCATGTACACCTTTTCACGACGGTCAGCAAATAGGAAATGAGGTATAACTTTTGCGAGCAAATGAAGATAAATAATTAAAACTGGCAATTTCAAATAACTAAAATCCCTAGAAGATTTTTCAACACAAACATTCATATTCAAACGCAGAAGTGTAAACACGGCTGTTTATACTGTAGGAGAAATTGGTCTATAAATCAATTATTTGCGAAATAATACCGTCACATATTATTTAATTTTTAAATTTAGTTGTTACCTACTTGTTTAATGATTGTTTTGTTATTTTTTTTTATAAAATTTTATTAAACCGCTTAATAGAAAGTGTGTAGAAACTTTGGATTAATCCAAAAATTAAATAATATGTAGAGTGTTCTCTATTTCGCTATGTGTCATACAAATCAGTGTCATTCATGGCCAACCGAGTACAATTTATCGGAATTAAATGTTGAAAACAGCATAATGTTTACATTTTATTTAATATCTTTGTCAATATTCATTATAGGAATAGAGAATGCTATGGTAAACTAGTAGAAAATAATATTTTCCATCGAATGACATAAATAGTTAATAGTAGTTCCGTTGGAAATAAGACAGTTATGGATGTTTAAAATTACGCAAATTTAAATGTGAATAACAAAGACCCTCTACAAAAACTGGGATTACTTTGAACTAGCCCTTAAAGAATGTTTATTTGTTCTTGTGTAAGCCAAAAATCAATCTCCTAGCATTACAAATGGTAGTGTATTAAATTAAAATGTTAGGTTATCTATCTATCAAAATTTTTCGATAAAAATTAATAATTAAAAAACTGTTGACTTTACTAATAGGACATGATACACCAATTTATTTAAGAAATGTACTAGAAATTTAAAGATCTAAAAATATAGAAGTGTTTCATTGAAAATAACAAAATTTTGTCTGGTATCGCACTTATGGAGTACCCCGAATATACTAAACTATTTTGGGTTATGCAATTCGAAACATCATACAACTTAAAATTTAACTTTTTTTTCTGGCATCACCCTGTATAGTAAAAGGTAGGAAGTTATGCAATGATTATCAAAAAAAAAAATTTTGTACATCCCTTTCTTCTACATCCTAAATAACACACTTGGCTCCCTTAAGGTCTCGCCAAAGTTCCAATACGTCTGTAACGTCCCATACTTAATTGATAGGTTTCAGAAACGTTTATCTAAATGGTTACCGTAACGTTACCAAGGAAGGTTTCATGATCGTCTTATTTAGAGCTTATGGTATGTTTTCAATTAGACTTTTTCTCAACGTTTTTTTGTTGAGTAATGTAATAGATGCAGTCGTGAAATTATCAATAGCTCTCATTAACAATAATTTAATGCAAATGCATTTTCGGACATGTTACGATAGCACGAGAGGATACTAGGTATCGCGACACTTATTGGTTGTATATAATGTGCCCTCCTGTAGGGAATATAGCGCATTTGTACAATAGTGAACTTACACTCAAACACAAATCACACACTATAGATATGAAACTCCCAAATTAAAAATGAAATACAAATTGTAGCGCCACATGCAGCTGTTGGGGTAATTACATCATTTTCAAAAATTAGAAACTTAAGTGGTGATATTATTTTCAATGCCAAAATCACAATAAAATAAACTTCGACTAACATTAACCGACATTTACATACACAGTATCTTCATAAATGTAAACGAAACACTACTAATAAATGTCAACATTTAAAAATTACCCGCGGATCGGTAACAAAGAGTTCTAAGTTATCCATTAACAGTATTATTGCAGCATGTGGAAATACTGTTTATTATACAAAACTGTTCCACAAAGCTTACTCGAATTCTCTCACTCCTGAAGAGCCCCAAAAGGGCGAGACAGCTGTCGAGTGATTCTCGATGTTGGTTTGCCATTGTAAAATCATATTTAAAAAATATTGTTTTCAAAAAACTAGTCAACTACAGCTCGTGAACGGTCGACAAGATCATCTGGACCGTTATCCGTGGATGCTCGTTGGAGGAACGATCGAGATACAATTACTTTGTGGATCGTTACCAATGTGTAAGCAACTGAACTATTCTGAAGGTTGTCATCGCAAAGGTCTGAACTTTTATTTTATTATCCCGGGAGTGTCGCACCTCTGAAAATTAGATTTTAAACGCAAGCATTCGTACGTTGTCAATACAAACGTGACATCAGCACAGGGTGATTTCGTGTTTCAGACTTATTAACTCGCTATTTAATATACAGTGTGTCCTAGAATAGATGTAATAAGAGGTGGAATGGACAAAAATAAACACGGTTTAAAATTAATTAAATTTCTTTTGACAAATATTGTTATATTTCTCAAATTTGGAACGGAAGTATAAAATTGCATACTAAACAATCTTTCTTAGTTGAATTTTTCCATATCTAGAAAATTAAAACACTTTATTAATAATGATTTTTACACATTTGTTTATAAAATCCTTTGTATAACACCGAATTAACTAATTTTTTGAAATCTTTTGTTTTACAACAAGCAGGACTCATTTGACAAACGTCATTAAACATTTGAAAAGGTATTTGTCCTTCCCACCTCCTGTTACATCGATACTGGGACACACTGTCTTTATATTAAACAACTTAATTTCATTACAGGTAGTATTAACAATGAGAATCTTTGGAGTATGCAGGCGCGATGAGACTATGTAAATGACCATCAAAGGTATAGAAGGTACCTGATTTTAAGACAAACAAAACTCGCGCTTGGTACTTGTCAAAAATATGTCGCTATCGGTTTTTTCAGAATAATTCCTAAAAAAATTTTAGTAAAATAACTGTAGAATAATTTTCCTTGTAAATGTAATTAAAATTGGTACATGTCAATATATTAATTTAGATTGTGTAAGAAGTATAGATGCGAAAAAGTTAATGCGGGTTACCGTACCATTTATTGGTTTTTTACAAATGTTTAAAAAACAATTAGATAAGATAATTATTTAATGTATTTTAGAACAGTGTGTAACTTACTGTATTCCAATTATTTTATTCCATAAATTTCAATGTTTCATTAGTTTATAAAACATTAAGCGAATGTTCTATTTATTTATTTTAAAGAAAAAATCAATTGCAAACATTAAATATAAATAAATAAATAGCGTATTTTATTTTCAGTGTGGAGCACAATATTGGAAAAGTGCAATTTTACTAATTTACTATCAAATAATAATGTGAATATTTGTTTGTCATTCAATAACTTGAATTATAATAGATTGTTATGGATATTAATAATTCTATCATATACTAACGTGTTGATGAGTTAACCGATTGCATTAAAGCGATTATGTATGGCCAAATGAAACACATTTCATTATTTGCTTTTACCAAAAATAATTTACAGATTAAATTGTTTTATATTTTTATTTTAATTTGAATAAATAAATAAATAAATAAACCATTTATTTCCACAAACGACATACTGCAATGTAAAGATATATAAGACATAATAAATAAAGGAGAAATTAATGTACTACATTGTAATTTATTCTAATTTGTATACAATAATAAGTAGTGAATGAATAACCAAAAAAAGAAATACAATCAATTGAAATAATAATAGAAAATAAAGAAATAACAAAAAAATACAGAAATAAAGAAATGCTGACAATTAAGCTTAGTAACAAAATACTAGTTGCTTAAATGCTTGCCAATAAAGTGTCTACAAATTCAAACGAAAAACACAAACTAATAAAAAAAAACTAAAGTTTTAAGAAATGATTTTGATTTTAGTATCCTTAGGTGTAGTGTGGAGTAAATGTTTAATTGTAGCAATATACGATGAATACTTAAAATTGAGAATATCAGTCATGTTAACATTGATTATTAGAAAATGATGAAGTTTATGAGCAGCGTACAGAAAATTATGTTGGGATAAAGCCTTTTTTATAAGAGGTGGATTAGATAAATTTAACCGTAGTGATTTAGTGGGATATAAACGAATAGGATAATTTAAAACTAATGATTTATGCTTAAAAAGATATTTAGCTATTGCCGTAATGTACAGATCCCGAATAGGCATAAGACCAGAATCAAGGAAAGTATTACTAGAGGGACAAGTCCTAGGTTTTTTAGCATTACTTTGATTATGGCTTTTGCATAACTTTAACTTTTTTAAGGTAGATAGCAGCAGATGCTCCCCAAAGTAAAATACCATAACTGAGAATAGAATTAATAAAAGCATAGTACAAAATTTTTAAAGTGTTAAAATCCATAAAATTTCTAGCTGAAAGAAAAACAAATAAAAACTTCCTTAATTTATTGTAAACCAATTGGGTTTGACTATTCCATTTAAAATTGCAGTCAATCATGACACCTAAATATTTAATGGAAGAGGTTTTCAAGATCCTTAAATCACAATTACAAGAAAATAAGTAACAATCACTCTTATGTATTTTGAGAGAGTTATTAAGTTGGTAATTTAGATTGTAGATATAGAAGGGCATGAAAAAGTTTTGTTGTAATTAAGAGACAAAGAATTATTGTCAAGCCAGTCTTTAATTTTCGTTAAGTGTTTGGCACCTAAACTATAAGATTCACTCCAAGAGTTACCAGAAATAAAAATAACAGTATCATCAGCATAAGCAAACATTTGGGTTTTGAAGAATTTTAATTCCAATAAATCGTTTATATACAGATTAAAAAGCAAAGGTCCCAAAATTGATCCTTGAGGGACTCCATTAAGAACAACTCCCGGTTTGCTAAGATAGTTTTTAATTTTAACTTTTTGGATACCTTTATTTAAATAACTCGCGATTAGGTTATGAGCAACACCACGTATTTCCATTAATTCAAGCTTATCCAACAAAATTCTATGGGAAACAGTATCAAACGCTTTAGCTAGATCAAGAAAAATTGCAGTTGGGTATTAATAATAATAATAATAATAATAATCCTTTATTGCCTAACAGGAAAATTAATCCCCAATTACAGGACAAATTAGAAATGTATCATAAAACAATAAATAATAATAATAGTACCTACAAATGTATTAATATCAACAACAAACAAGACATAATCGTTGTATTGAAAAATTAATAGTAATAAAATAATGCTAATGGTTAACAATGTCAAAAATAATACTAGAACGAAAACAATAATAAAAATGTGAAAGAATAAAATTGTCAAAATAAAAAGAATTGAATAAAAAATTACAAAACTACTAGTTAACCCTTGTTTGACCAATTGCGTTAATAAATTCACAAAATGATAAAAAGAATAAATTAAAATCGTTAACAATTCTGTTGAAATTTCGCATCATCCTGTTTATAGGCGCATTAGCACCAACGTTTGTTCTAATAGTATTAAGGTGAAATGTAGGTTTGTTTCTGGCATACACTGTAGGTACATGCCATTGTATGCATGATAATAAATATGAACTGTCAATTAAATTTATGACCAGTCTACCAATAAACATTAAGTCAGATCTATTTCTTCTGGCAACGAGTGTATCAAGACTGAACTGGCTATTTAAAAACTTTGATCGATTTCACGAGGTGGATAAATGGAGTGCACTTTTAAATAAATATATTTTGCAAAACGTTTCTGCACACTTTCAAGATGAGAAGATTGACAATTAAAAGCAGGAGACCAAACAGAAGAGCAGTACTCAAGACGAGAACGTACTAACGAAAAGTATAAACTCCTAAGCGTAATGATACTAGTAAACTGCCGTGTATTACGTATTAGAAACCCAAGACATTTTAAAGATGTTCGAACAATAGAATTAATATGGGCATTGAAGTTAAGTTTGTGATCAAATATGATACCTAGATCTTTCACTGATTCCAATTTATCTAATGTAATACCATTGATTTTATAGGGAAATTGCAGTACATTATAACATTTTGAGAAAGACATTACATTACATTTAGAAATATTAAATTCCAATCCATTATTTACGCACCATGCAGATATATTAATCAAATCACTCTGCAATAAGCTGCAGTCCTGAGTGGTATCTATGCTTCTATAGAGTTTTATATCATCAGCGTATAAAAGAAACTCGCTATTATTGATGCAGTTAGAGATGTCATTAATGTATACTAAAAACAAAAGCGGCCCCAAGTTAGAACCTTGAGGAACGCCACACGATTGATGTGGTTGATTTAAAACTATTATGCAGGACAACTTCCTGCCTATTAGTTAATCTTGTCGAAAGCTTTAGACATATCCATGTACACAACATCAACCTGACCACG
Organism: Abscondita cerata; assembly: GCA_030710515.1. Lineage (NCBI taxonomy): Eukaryota > Metazoa > Arthropoda > Insecta > Coleoptera > Lampyridae > Abscondita > Abscondita cerata. The sequence continues at coordinate 195,111 of JALBCR010001997.1, forward strand.
TTTATCTAAGTAATTTGATACATATTGGGTCAAACAAGACAAGTTTGTTAAAGTAGATCTGCCTTTCATAAATTCATGTTGCTTGTCTGTAATAATATGCTTCAACGATGGATATAATTGACTATAGATAATGCTCTCAAAAATCTTCGCAAAATTAGATATTATAGATATGGCGGTAGTTGGTGACACACGCAGGATCGCCTTTTTTAAAACCGGACATATTCTTGAAAGTTTCCAAATATCTGGAAAAACACCTGTATTTAAAGATTTATTAAACAACAATAAAAGCGGTTGGGACAACACGGACAAACAGTCCTTAATTAAAAATGCAGGTATGCCATCCAACCCAGAGCACATATTAGATTTTAATTTTTTTATTGCAATGAAGAGATCGTCCTAAGTGGCAGAGACGTTACGTATAATAGAAAAACTATCTGAAAATGGCGTTTCATATGTACTATTAGCAGTATTATTGTAAAAAACGCTTGAGAAATAATTTTTGAAACCTTCTACTATTTCACGTGGAGACGTCAAGCTTGCATTTTGATAACTCATAGTATTCGGAACCTTTGATACGGATCCATGCTTGCTGCGTACATAATTCCAAAACCCTTTCGGATTAATAGCAAATTCAGTTTGAATTTTGTTTATATAGTTACAGTAATTACGGTTTATTATAGTTTTCACTTCACGCCTAATTATTGAAAACTTATTGTAATAATAAGGTGATCTAAACTTTTTATACAATCTGTAAGAACTATTCTTATCTTTAATTTTGCGTTTTAAATTAGAAGAAAACCAACACGGATAAACACCGGTAGAGGATTTTAAAGTTGGAACAAATTTATCAAGTAATAGGTATAGCTTATCGTAAAAAGCCCGACACATATCATTTACATCATCAAACTTATTATCATATAAGAAAGACCAATCAGTACAACCCAGCTCTTGATATAAATTCATAAAATCAGTTTTTCGAAAGTTATAAAGTTTTGTACCATCGCTAAAAGGAAAATGTTTGATACTTTTTCCTAAAAATGATACAGTGATAGAAAGGGCAGGGTGATACGGATCAATTTGAACTAGTGGGAAAGATTCTTGTTCAACTTCAAAATTGAGATTTATTGCATTGTTCAATACAAGATCTAAATAGCCTATCTGTACTATTTTTGACATGTAGTGTAGATAATTTATTGTATTATTTAATAACACGCTTTTGGTATCATTGGTAGCCGCAACAAAGTCCGGTACATTAAAGTCTCCAACAATAATCACATTGTCCAACTATGACGTATATTCTTGAAGTAATTCAAAAAAATGGCGAAAATCATTTAAGGACAAATTAGGGGGAATGTAAATTACGAAAATATTTACTACAACAAAGGCTGAGAGAGGAATTTTACAGCCTACTATATCGACTAAGGCAACTGAAGTAAAGTGATCTAAATTCAAGGATGTAATGTTTGTGTGTTTGGTGGCAATTAGTACTCCACCACCTTTGGAACGAGCAGTGACAGTAAAATTCCTATCTGATCGAAAAACTAAGTAATTATTCTAAGGAAAGAGTTCATTTCTATCGACGTCATTATTTAACCAAGTTTCAGTCAAACAGATTACATCATAGTGTGAATCAGATACGTTTAGAAAGAAAGTATCTAATTTAGAGCGCAGACCCCTTACATTTTGATAGTACCATGTAAAATATGACGTATTTATATTACTTCCAACTTGAGGAGTCCGGATGTTAATTATTTTATCACAACTGTTAAGGCGCTCTAGTTTTTTGAACCCACAGTTATTGACATTCCAAATAAACTTTCTTTACTTTTCTCAAGGGTTAATTTGTAAGCGGTGCATTTATCCCGGTCCCAGGCCGCATGATTACTGTTACACGTGATGTTTTTTTTACTATTAAAATTTACACAATTTACACAATTATAGTCATATGAAACAGCTTTACATTCTCTAACCATGTGAGATTTGGCACACAAAGGACATACTGGCTTACCCTTGGCAGGACAGCGAATAGTAGAGTGATTGTAACTATTACAATTGTAGCATCTGCGTAATTCCATACCGTCAAACACTGTACACCCGTCTAAACCAATTAGAATATGTCCAGCTTCTAGAAGTTTATTATACAATATTGCATCAGTACTAATAATTGCTTGAAAAACAGCTGCATTATTTTTAAGCGGGATGATTGAAATCACATTGCACAATGTATCTTCGTTAAAAAATTCGGCATTCTGACATTTCATAAAATTTAAGAACGCATCAGGGTGAAGGCGTTCAGAAAGACCAACAATTCTTATTTTGATTTGGGTCGGCTTTAATTGATGTATATTATACGATCCGGGTAGATTTTCTTCGGCAGCTTGTTGTAATTTTTTTGAGTGGTTTTCGTTAGAGCATCTTACTACAATTCCACCATCTTTTATGGGTTTGACTTGTTTAATTTCTATACCTGAAGCCAAAAGGTCAACTTTTTTCAAAATTTCGCACTTGGTTTTAGCAGTTGATTGGTTTGCATTTACAGGTTTTATAATAACTTTTGCCTGAGAAGCCGAAGAAGCGATGGCTGCATATGAGGTAGCTGGAGTTGGTGGAGTAAGAGTTTTGGAAGGTAAAACAGTTTCGTTTAATTTTTTAGTGATACTTTCAAGGGCATCATGCTTTAGTTGCGCAATAGAAGAGCATAAGTTATCCGTGATTTCCTTTTTTAAAGAGAATTATTTGTTTTCAAACTCAGTGAGTATTGAGAAGAGTCCAATGAGTTATAAACAAGTGATCCCAATCTATCCAAAGCGTCATCAGTACCAAAACCCTTCCTGAAGCCAAATTGATTTATCGATAAAATATCAGTTTTAGACAAGAAGCTATCTAATTGAGTTTTAATTATACTTTCAAAAATTTGAGCAAAAGGTAAAGTAAGTGCAATTGGCCTATAGTTTGACATGCATTCATTCTTCCTGACTTTAAGATAGGAATAATAATAGCTTTTTTTTAATGCTTGAGGAAATATTCCATCTTGAATACATCTATTGCATAGTTGTGATAAAGGCAGGGCAATTGTCGAGGAAATAAGTTTAAGAAAATTGTTAGAAGACACGAAAACTTTTGAAGAATTAGGCTTTAATCGACTAATGAATAATTTTATATCATCACAGGACACTGGGTTTAGAAAAAAGGATAAATTATTTTGCACAATAGGATGTGAATAATCAGGATTTGGTGTCTTGATACCAAGCTTTTGAGCAGTATTTATATAATAATTAATTAAATTCATTTGCAATATCAGAAAGATTCGTTATTGAATTACCAGAACTATCCCTGATTAGTTTTATATTACACTTTTTTTTAACATTAAAAGCAGTTTTTGTATTTGACCAGATACTTTTAATATTATTAACCTTAGAAATTTTTTCAGAGAAATAATTATTTTTGCAGATTTTAAAAGGTTAGAAACTTTATTCCTTTGCATTTTATAAACATATTTTTGTTTTTCATATAATTTTTGAACAACATATTTTTTATGGAAATTTCAAGAACAATTGTTTCAGTGATCCATAGTTTTTTAATATTCAGATTGTGTTTAGTAACAACTTTCTTAATAAGGGTATGATTATTTTTAAGATAGTTTAAACATCTCAAAAAGAATCAAAATCTGATTCAATATTATCGGTAAATATAGAGTTCCAATTGAAGTTCTGGATATTAATATTCAACTTATAAAAATCTAAAATTTAAATTTCTCTATCATTTCTCGAGCTTACTTTTTTATCAGGTATTATGGTAGGGAATTCTATATTCAATATTATAGGGCAGTGATCAGTAATTAGAGGAGAAATAATAAACGTTGCAAGTGTAGACGTTGGATGGTTAAATTTACAAAAAAAATGATCAATGCATGACTCAGCGTTTTAGTCTATTCTAGTAGGCTTATCAACACACTGTTTAAATCCAAAGAAGTTTAGAATATTAATGTAATTCCTCGTAATGTTAGTGTCTGATAATAAATCTATATTTATATCACCAGTAAATATTTCAAAAAAATATTTTAAAAAGAATTTTATCAGAGATCATAATCTTAATAATTTTATACAGTGAACTAATAGAAAAAAATTTGATGATAGTCACTATAAAACAAAACGTTGGTTTTTAAATCTAGTCCCACCGACCAATAGAAGACAAAAAATGGTAATGCAATTTATTTCAAAATGTTCAAATATACGAGATATGGTCAAAAATAGAAATTGGAGATTATGAGTTTTTTTCAATTTTTTTCAAAACCGTGATTTCAGAATGGCATTTTAACCCGCTCATTATTATCTAACATTTTTTCCATTAACCGTCTTCCTATCCCTTTATTTTTTTACTGATTTCAATTTTTATTTAATTTTAAAAATACGTAACGGTCACCATTATAATATTTTTTTTCACCCATCTGTTTGTCTTATACGATTTTTACAAATCTTTACAGTTTTCTTTTACTATTTACTGGAAATTTACGGAGACTGTTGTTTTGTCAGCTTCGTGCATATGTCTATTCTGATTAGTTCATTATTAGAACGGCTCTTCTTCCCCATTTTAGTAGCCCGATTTCTTTTAAAAGTACAAGAGATACATATTTATTTAGGATGGTGTATCGCAATAAATTTGCGATATCCTTCAAATACTGGCCAGTCAATAGCGAAGAAGCCGTGAACAGTCCATGTAATTGTAGAGTCTGTAAGTTGGTGACTATAACTATAGAGATCTTCGGTTATTTAAATATACACTATCAGAATTACTACATTCCACTAATGGTTGTGGAGAAAAAACATTCTATCTACATAAGCGGAATCCATTCCCACAAGTTTAAAATTGCTTTACTTTGTGGTTGGATACAATTGTAATATGAACGGTAATTCAATATCTGAAATTGATTGTAGATTTAATTTAGTTCCTATTTTTTTTTAACATTAAATTTTTTTATCAATTTGAACTTAGCTCCGTTCAGCGACCAATCACGCTATGCCCGTTCTTTACGAGATTATGTATGCTCGAAACAGCGTTGCTGTCACGTGAACTTTGCAATTCTGAACGATTTTGGGACAAGCATCTGTTCATCTTTTAATTTATGTAGTTGCTTGTTGTCTCTTCTAATTACCGTAATATCTCTTTTAATACTGCTTCTCTTCATATGAACGCACCCCAACTTACAATTTACAAAGTCAAACAACACGAATTGGCAATACCTGATTTTTTGTGACTAGGTTTGACTGTGGTCATATCCACGAGAACATAGTCAGGTGACGTCATTCGACTAACCGTTTTCAGTGTTTTTCATCTTTCCCAATTTCTAAAAAATTTGAAATTCTTGTAATGTTTTTTCCAATTTAAAAATACTATTCAATACAATAATAAAAATATTAGTGGTAATAACTGATTATGTATTGGGATAATAGTTATTTATGTACCAAGGCAGTAAAGTGATTCTTTATCGGACGAGTCTGAAATTATGAGACGAGCGAGAGAAGCGAGCGAGGCGAATAACAGGCGAGTCCGATAAAGACACTTTACTGACGTGGTGCATACAAAATTTTATCGCCAACTGTTTAGAATTCGGAATATAAGAAACTGAAGTATATTTAATTGCATTTTATTGAGACGAAGTAAACAGCAAATCTACATATTATTTGTTATATTGAAATTAAACGTACACCCTGATGCATTAAAAAAGTTAATCCCTGAAGTCGAAGGCGTTCCAACTGAAAACGTTTGAGGGTTATTATCTATATTGAAAATGTGCAAATCTTCTTTTTTAGATTTGGTGATAACTGAGTTGTCAGTTGGATCATCGCCTAAAATTTTCTTCGCAATTTTATTTTTCTGGCAGAAGTTCTAAAGACGTCTCTAATGACTTCTCTTCAATTTCAGGTGGCGTGCACTGAATATCTTCCATAATTTGTTATGAATAAATTACAAGAAAACTATTATCGAGCCGTAATAGGGAGAAGCGTGACACTGACAGATAATAATTTTCGAATAATGTCAAAGTCAAAATACATTACCTGACGCATATGTCACTTTACCTGACGCATATGTCACTTTACCTGACGCATATGTCACTTTACCTGACGCATATGTCACTTTACCAGACTCATATGTCACTTTATCTGCCGCGAGGCAGATAAAGTACATTATTGGTATAGGATAAGGTAAACTGTTTGTTTACTTCCGGAAATCAATCTGATAATTGACGGCTTTACTGACGGTTGGCGATAAATATTGTTATGATTGCTAGTTCCTAAGATACTAAAAAATAAATATATAAAAAATAGTAGGTACATTGTAAAACGAGTGTTACAATGACGAATAAATGATTCAACAATTTATTTACAGCTTATACACAATTAAAAAAAAAGAAAAATTATTTAATAATAAAAATAAAAAAAAATGTAGTTTTTCGCCCGGTGCAATGCGGTTTTGCGGTTGAACTCGGCGTCGGTGGACGGCTTGAATGTGGCCCTGGTGGTTGGTACTTCTGTAACACTAAAATAACCTGTAACGGTCACTGTGAGTTAGGCAACACACAATACACGGAGTCGAGGTGTAAACGCGACATTTCTCCGTGTTCGCTCCTTAACGAAAATTTTTGGGGATTTAATTCCCAGAATTCAACTTCCGCGTTGTCCTAATTGGCCAATACATTTTCGGCTGATCTTCAATTTCCGCCTTGTAACAACTACTATCACGTCGTGTTACGTGAAATTCAAATTTGCCTTCATCTGAGTGCTTAATCGTAATTCCGTCAAATTTTCTAGTGGTATGTATAGGACCCTGCAAACTTTCAATGTATAGCGGTATATTTTTAGCTGGGGAAAGGATTGATTACTCGATTTTCTGAAGTTTATCTTAGGACGGATGCGTGTACTAATTTCTTCTAATGGTCGCTCGATTGCACTCAGGTACGACAAATATTCTTCATGGCTTCTTCAACGTTACACCGTGCATAATTTTCAGATAAGGCGAGTTACTCCGGGATTAAAGTTACTCCGGGATTAAAATTACTCGGCTTTAAAGGTTCTTTTGGCCTAAACAAAACCAATTACCTGGCTGATTAAATTCATCGTGGGATCTCTTTCTACCTTTTTTGTCTTGTCGCTGCGTGTGTCGCATACTTGGGGTTTGCTGTTAAGATTGCTGAAGTACGGGACATCCTACCGAAATTAGGGGTCGCCGCAGCTGGAAACGACACCACATATCTGTATCTTCTCCTGTGTGTGTCAACATCGTAAACCTCTATCTACAACATAAGGTCAGATTTTTCTAATTATACTTCTGCGCTGAAAACAAACCATCTCCGGGACGTCACACTGCTACCGAAAACGTCTCAAGCGTAACACCTAAATAAGTACAACTTGTCTTGGCACCTTAAGTGCAGTTAAATCTTTGGAACTCGAAACGTATTTGTTCACGTATTTATATTTTTTTTGTTAATTCACTACAATATAATTAATTAACTTGTTGTGGCGCATATACTTGCCCAATCTGTAAACGAATGTGTACCGTAAAGGCGCGAACTTGCTTCATTTACCCACCATTGCTTGGGGATTTTTAGAGTATAAGGGTAAGACCACGGAAGAGCGCTCTTTTTGGGGAAACACCTAACTCTCCGATACTTTTTTTAACGCTAAATATTGCAACTGCGAACACTAAATACACCTTCGTATTATGCGGGTGTGGTTACGTCGCCATCTTGTCTAGATTAAATAACGCCAGTGGCGTACCGCATAAATTATTAACTTGCTATTAATCTTATATTTTTTTCCTTCTTTTGTGTACGACTATATATGGGTACGAACGAATACGCTTGTAGAATTAACTTACGATGTAAGTGGATATATTTAAATTGTGCTCTGTTCCTTCTTCTTTATGGTGTGTTATTAAATATAACGTTTTGTAGGTTACTTGTGTCTCTCTCTCTTTATTGTATTTATTGCTCCTTTAATTTGTTACGGTTGATTGTTGCGTCTGTTTCTTTAGTTCGGAAGCAGGTTTGTATCCACGCATTAGGACTATGGCGCCCTCGGATTAAATCAAGACAGTTCTGAAGAAGCGGTGGATCCTTTATCTCACCCACGCCCTACTCTTCGGCTGCCGGCAAAACTTACTTTTCTTCAATTAACCGTAGCAAGAAATTGGCGCCCAACGTGGGGCGATCATAATGTCGTGTAGCTAATTAAGCCAGAACCTCTCTTGAATTCGGAAGAGGCTAATGCTGAACTTGCTGTGCTGGAGCCTAATTGTTTAGATCACTCTTTACTTTATCCTAGACGGAAAAAGCGTCGTAAACTTGCTTGTACTGCCAGCTAGAAGACACGATTCATGACTGGATTTCTACTTGGACACGACTTATTTTACTTGACTATTTACTTTGCTGATTTTATCATATCTGTATTATTTTTTTTCTTTCACGGGTTTCTAACGAATTTGCTCGGACTATCTTCCTTCTAGTAAGGAGAAGTTCGTATTTTCTCTTCTATTGTTGCTGAATAAATTTCTTTTATTTCTGCCTTACTGTAGGTTGGTTATTAATGAGATTATCGATGGTTTCTGGCTCTATTAGCTACACGACATTATGATCGATTTACATCGAAATCTCTGATTTATTTGGTGCTCTCCCGTATATCTTTATTTTCTTTCTGCGAGAACTGTATATACGTAGATACAGGTTCTTTTGTTTTTGGTTTGAGAAGCTTTATTTTTTTTTGGGGATGCCTGTTGACTTGAGTTCAAGTTGAGCATGCTCCTGCTCTTGTTGACAATGCATCAAGTTTGTTGGGTTTTCTTTTTCTTTTCTGGGAGATACCAAACCGCTTCGGCGAGCTTAATGATATACTGACTCAGTTCTAATTGAGTTAGCTCATAGTTATATTTAATTTTTTTTTTTTTGCTGGAACCATAATGGTTCACATTCGTTAGAATTCCATGTGATATGGGTAGGTTGGTTGAGCACGTAGGGATTGGACCTTCTCAGGTAAATAATACCAAAATTTGACCTTGAATTGGATTTCGAGCTTCGAGACTTAGTTTCATGAGTTCACGTAGTTGTGGGAGTACCGTGATTTCCCGATCCCGTGACGGATTGAACGCCCTCTCCTATATGGCTCGTTGGTGTACGTCTTCGCCAGTTTGGCAATCCTTTTCAAAGCCGAATTCAGACACCTGAATGTGTCTTGTCTTGTGTGAACGTCGTTTTGTTGCTCTCTGTCCTCTACGAGGAGGGATAGAGTATTTCCCTTTTCCTTGTCTTTGCTATCATCTGTTCCTTCTTTCTTTCTTGCGTAGAGGTACCGCTTTGGCTGGGGGTTTCAGTGGGTGTTGGCGTGAGGGGGAGTCGGAGTTCCTGTTTCTGGTACCCTTGTTTCGTTACCAGGCACACCAACCCTTAGGGGCCGTACGGGGCGAGCAAGATCTGGGGCAGGGGTAAACCGTTCGCCCTTAACCTCCGTCAATGGATCACTGGCCGTAGCCACTGCAGAACCTCAAACTGTTGACTTGTTCCAGTCTTTTACTTTTGGAAATTTTTGGGCAAAATTTTGGGATCCTTCCTTCATTCTTCCATTATGCTATAGGGTTGGGGGTTTATCCTCGGTTTTCAGAGTCGCACTCTTTAACTGCATATCCATTAGTCTTGTGGTGTCGGGAGTATCGGCCCAAGACTAAATCCTTTCCTGGGTGGGAGGACTTTATTTTGGGAAGGCTCAGTACTAAGGGTCGTGAATGGCGAGGGGGTGGATTTTCACTGGGGGCCCAATGACGCGAGTTTCCATCCTTCGCGAGGGTCTTGGTGGGAGTGATGCCTGGTGCCACCCATTCGACATGCACGCCGCTAGGGAAATGCCCGATCTTAATAATTTCCTAGGGTTTATCCTAACCTCTTGGTATTTGGGTTTCAGCCTTATCCTTATTCCTATCTTACCTTAAACCTTTCCTAGGGTACCTTATTTTGGGGTAATTCAGGGTGGTATTGTTTTAATTTGGGTTGGGGTCATTGGTTTTTAGGGCTCTGTCTTGGACGCTTGTCCAAACTTCAAACTTTACTATAATAATATTTTCTGTTGACTGGGTTTAGTAAGGTTGGTTGAGATACTGTTGGATGACCCACGTTTTCTTTACCTTGCTTCTCGGAAATCGCTAATTGCGAGTTTTTGTGGGCGTTCAATCTCTTGGTGTTATCCTTTTCTTTTTCTTGGTCGTTGCTTGACTTTGTTGCTGGATACACCAAACGCTTCATGCGAGTTTTGAACAGATTTCATCAGATCAGCTACTCTTAGTTCAACAAACCGTCTATCTCTTAGGGGTTGGGTTTCATTAGGTTTTTTATATGTGTGGGGTGGGTATCTTTGGTTATATGTCGCTCATGTTGGAGATTCCTTTTTTTTTTGCTGAACACCTACGGATGTTAATTTTCTGGATTATGTATGGTGCAGCGGATTATGTTTATCCTTCTGCGCGGGCTTGAAGTTTTGTGTGGGGAATTTGTAACGGTCACTGTGAGTTAGGCAACACACAATACACGGAGTCGAGGTGTAAACGCGACATTTCTCCGTGTTCGCTCCTTAACGAAAATTTTGGGGATTTAATTCCCAGAATTCAACTTCCGCGTTGTCCTAATTGGCCAATACATTTTCGGCTGATCTTCAATTTCCGCCTTGTAACAACTACTATCACGTCGTGTTACGTGAAATTCAAATTTGCCTTCATCTGAGTGCTTAATCGTAATTCCGTCAAATTTTCTAGTGGTATGTATAGGACCCTGCAAACTTTCAATGTATAGCGGTATATTTTTAGCTGGGGAAAGGATTGATTACTCGATTTTCTGAAGTTTATCTTAGGACGGATGCGTGTACTAATTTCTTCTAATGGTCGCTCGATTGCACTCAGGTACGACAAATATTCTTCATGGCTTCTTCAACGTTACACCGTGCATAATTTTCAGATAAGGCGAGTTACTCCGGGATTAGAGTTACTCCGGGATTAAAATTACTCGGCTTTAAAGGTTCTTTTGGCCTAAACAAAACCAATTACCTGGCTGATTAAATTCATCGTGGGATCTCTTTCTACCTTTTTTGTCTTGTCGCTGCGTGTGTCGCATACTTGGGGTTTGCTGTTAAGATTGCTGAAGTACGGGACATCCTACCGAAATTAGGGGTCGCCGCAGCTGGAACCGACACCACATATCTGTATCTTCTCCTGTGTGTGTCAACATCGTAAACCTCTATCTACAACATAAGGTCAGATTTTTCTAATTATACTTCTGCGCTGAAAACAAACCATCTCCGGGACGTCACACTGCTACCGAAAACGTCTCAAGCGTAACACCTAAATAAGTACAACTTGTCTTGGCACCTTAAGTGCAGTTAAATCTTTGGAACTCGAAACGTATTTGTTCACGTATTTATATTTTTTTTGTTAATTCACTACAATATAATTAATTAACTTGTTGTGGCGCATATACTTGCCCAATCTGTAAACGAATGTGTACCGTAAAGGCGCGAACTTGCTTCATTTACCCACCATTGCTTGGGGATTTTTAGAGTATAAGGGTAAGACCACGGAAGAGCGCTCTTTTGGGGAAACACCTAACTCTCCGATACTTTTTAACGCTAAATATTGCAACTGCGAACACTAAATACACCTTCGTATTGTGCGGGTGTGGTTACGTCGCCATCTTGTCTAGATTAAATAACGCCAGTGGCGTACCGCATAAATTATTAACTTGCTATTAATCTTATATTTTTTTTCCTTCTTTTGTGTACGACTATATATATGGGTACGAACGAATACGCTTCGTAGAATTAACTTACGTTGTAAGTGGATATATTTAAATTGTGCTCTGTTCCTTCTTCTTTATGGTGTGTTATTAAATATAACGTTTTGTAGGTTACTTGTGTCTCTCTCTCTCTTTATTGTATTTATTGCTCCTTTAATTTGTTACGGTTGATTGTTGCGTCTGTTTCTTTAGTTCGGAAGCAGGTTTGTATCCACGCATTAGGACTATGGCGCCCTCGGATTAAATCAAGACAGTTCTGAAGAAGCGGTGGATCCTTTTTCTCACCCACGCCCTACTCTTCGGCTGCCGGCAAAACTTACTTTTCTTCAATTAACCGTAGCAAACCTATGCCTAGTATTGTGATGATTGTGATTAATCATTACATCAATTAGTTTTAGAATTCTTGAGATTACAGCAACTAGTTGTCTTTCATCTGCCTGGTTTGTCAGTTTCTATGTTGACCCTGTTTTACGAGTCGGAGTTAATATATGGGGATTCGAATATGCAAATGGGGAATGATTTCCAGCTAAGGATATTCTTTCGGCACGAGGGATCACGCAACTACTTACAGTGAATACAAAACAACGCTGGCAGCAATAAACTTTGCGCTAGAGCCAGGGCATTACGGTTAGTCGAACGCACAGACTTTATGCTTAGTGAAATATTCTTTTCTTTTCCGCTAAGTTGTTCACTCAACGTACTCAGGCCAGGGTTAGTTACGAATGTCACGCAAGAGGGAAGCCTTACGGTCTGAACGTATTCAACGATGAATTTGTTTATGGGCGTGTCGAGGAACAAACGTCTCGCAAGAGGGAACCATCGCGGTCTAAACGTGTTTGACGAGGTGTTTATATCTTAACTTTTTTTGCAACAGAGCCCTAGGTCCCTTACGGTCTCAAGACACTGAAGTAACGATGAAAACGGCAAATACTGTATTTGTTTACGGGTGGGTCGAGGAACGAACGTCTCGCAAGAAGCAATCCTCGCGGTCTAAACGTGTTCAACGAGGTGTCATTTCTTAACCTTGATTGCGACAGAACACCAGGTCTCTTACTATCTCAAGGCACTGCAACGGCAAATAAAATAGAATTCGGTTCAAAACGGCAAAATAAAAAATTGAATTTGGTAATAATCATACTTTTGGATTACGGCGAATAATAATAAAATTACAGCGGCGGAGAAAAGGTTTTTCTAGGACGACGGATAAAAAGGTGGTACTCGGACGACGAGGAAGAAGGTTTTTCAAATACGTCAAAGAATCAGGTCTCCGTTTTTTTCTTTTGGGGCCTATTTATACCCGCATCGAGGTGACCTTTTCGGTTCGTGAAAACGGGACGATTGACGTCACTATCTCCTCGTATCGGGCAGGTGAGATTGTTCTTGACCTGGCATCACATCTATCAAGCGTATTTTCCTACAGAAAATTTTCAAAGTTTGCTTCATAAAACTTATCAATAGAAATTTTTAATTATTATTTGACTGTATCCTTACAAGTTAATTACAAGTAAGATCTTCTTTAACAACTTAAGGAGTTCCTCTCAGTTTACTTATATTTTTCATAATTAATTCGCAGGTTTTGTAACGGATAAACTTAACAATAATCGGTCTTGGCTTACCATCATTTCTTTTGCCTCCGGTTCTATGAATTCTATCAATGCACTTAGTAGAGAAATCGAAGCCTAATTTCTGCCAAAATAGCTGTACTACCCTATCTTGTAGATTTTCATTCGCTGCTTCTGACATACCAAAAAGACGGATATTATTTCGCCGGGAATATTGTTCAAGAGCATCAATGCGTTCTTTTAGGATATGATTTTCTTGTTTGATCTCTTGCACCGTATCCGTGAATGTTTGTTGATGGTATCAACAAATTGTACACTAACCTTTGTTACAAAAGTATCTATAAGCGTTGCACTCTGCGTTTGTTCGACAATTGCTTTTGTAACACATACATTAATTTCACTAATCTGGTCGCGAGTAAATGGCATCTTTCCATAGGCAAAAAAAAATTTTAATAAAATATCGAGCTATTGAAAAATATTGGTGGACTGGGAACTGGAAATAATTGTACTCTTATGTAAATAAGAAGAAACAAAAAATACTCCAAATACGTGGAATTTGATTACGTAGTACACAAATACTAGAAAAAATGTTACAAAGAACTAGGACCACGGCTTATATGGAATAGCTTAACATCAGTGCTATTAAGAATTTGTATTAAGTCACAAGAAATATGTAAGAACCAAAACCCTAATACCCGAAAAATTTATAACACGAGAGGGACTTACATAAGCACGTGTTCTAAGCCCGATCCTGTTCAATACTATAATGGATCACGCAATAAAAAAGTGGCAGAGTGCCGAAAACATGGGAACATGCAATAAAAGAAATTTTGGTGGTACAGAAAATAAACTGAATTGAAACAAAGAAAATAGTGAAGAACAAAAAATTACACTATAATAATGTTTTCTTAACTGTACACCTTGATACCTAAGGGTATACCCAGATTTTCGATTAAAAATAAAAAAAAAATTATACAAAACTATTTGTTTTTTTGCTTTTAATTGAAAAAATATGTTTTAATTATAAGAATAAAAATTTTTTTCAGACACTCAAACATGGATAACATACGCACCTACAAGAAATTATTTTTAAAATGCATAACTGGTGCGAGAATCAAATTGCCGTTTCAATTTCTGTAGCATTCTGTACATAAAACAGAAGAAACAAGCAAAAAAATTGTGTGAGTCCAAGAAGGGGTAAAGTTTTGCGAAACTGTATATGAATACTGAGAATAATACTAAAATATCAGCATTAGTGCTTGAAGCTGTCGCCAGTTTATTACCCTTGAAATTACGAGAAGACCTACAATATTTTCAATTCCTGGATATAGACGAAAAAGTTATGCTTCCTTTTTTTCATGGAAAGGTTAGTTTTCTTAGACATGTTTATGAATTTTCAAGTTTTACATTTATAATTGATTGCAGGCTGAAAGGCTAAAATCTTACATGCTGTGGTCAACATAGTCTATGTTGAAAAGTACGTTGACAGTGAAGGAAAACGTCAATATATTGAATTTTGGGAAATTGCATTTATATTTGAAACGCCAAAGTAAAGAATATGAAGCAAAAAAATTAAAAATTCTATCGCAGAATGATGTGTCAAGATTTGTTACAGAAGCATCTAACGATATCCTTTTGCTGATTAAAGTCTATATAATGCATGTCGCAGTGAGGAGCTAAGAAAGATAAATGTGGAGGATATCGAAGATACTGCATATTATGCATGATACTAAGACAAGGAAAAAGCTTATATTCACCGTTATGACAAAAATGGCAGGAATTAATGAGATCGACTTGTACAGCAGATATGTAAGCTTGTGTCCAAAGTATATCAACCACTCAAGATTCTTCATATACTATATGAACAATAAATGTACAGTGCGGAGACTGGAAAAAATACCGCCGGAAAAAATACCACTAGAAAAAAAACCCAGGAAAAAATTTCATCGGAAAAAATAATACCTATCCCAAAAATGAATTATTTCAAATTATAGTTATCAATTTTATATTTCTAATTTTTAAAAGATAAGAAACAATAATAAATAATTTTATAAATATTTATGCACTGTTACTTATTTATATTTAAATAAAATCAATACAAAGTGTTATTCGGTTGGATTTAAGAAAAGAGGAACAGGGTGAACGGTGATGGTTAGTAAGGTTACAGTTATTACTATTTTTTCTTTAAAAAAATACATGTTTTCATATGGTTTAGGGTAAACAGGTTGGTTGCTAGAAGTGATCAGGGGTCAACGGTGTTGGTTGATCGATTACAATTATTAGAATTTTTTTCTTTAAAAAATTATATGTTTTCATGTGATTTAGGGTAAACGGTGTTAGTTAATAGGTGTGATCGGGGGCAAACGGTACTGGTTGGTAGGTTACAGTTATAACAATTAATAAAAAAAAGTATATATTTTATGTGATTTGGGGTAAACGGTGTTGGTTGGTAGATGTGATCGGGGGTGAACGGTGTTTGTTGGTAGGTTACAGTTATTACAATTTTCTTCTTAAAAAAATTATATGTTTTTATGTAATTTAGGGAAACGATGTTGGTTGGTAGGTGTGATCGAGGATGAACGGTACTGGTTGGTAGGTTACAGTTATAACAAGTAATAAAAAAAAGTATATATTTTATGTGATTTGGGGTAAACGGTGTTGGTTGGTAGATGTGATCGAGGGTGAACGGTGTTTGTTGGTAGGTTACAGTTATTACAATTTCTTCTTAAAAAAAATTATATGTTTTTATGTAATTTAGGGTACACGATGTTGGTTGGTAGGTGTGATCGAGGATGAACGGTACTGGTTGGTAGGTTACAGTTATAACAACTTTATTTTTTTAAAAAACTACATGTTTTTTGTGATTTGGAGTAAACAGTGTTGCTTGGTAGATGTGATCGGGGGTGAATGATGTTGGTTGGTAGGTTACAGTTATTACAATTTTTTCTTAAAAAAATTACATGTTTTCATGTGATTTGGGGTAAACAGTGTCGGTTGGTAGATGTAATTGGGCGTGAACGGTGTTGGTTGGTTAGTTACAGTTTTTACAATTTTTTTCTTAAAAAAATTACATGTTTTCATGTGAATTAGAGTAAACGGTGTTGGTTGGCAGATGTGATCGGGGTTAAACGGTGTTGGTTGGTAGGTTACAGTTATTACATTTGTTTTCTTTAAAAGAATTAATTAATTAATTAGATTGTGTTATACTTAGAATTATTATTTTTGTTATTAATATTAACAACATGTTTGCATTATCAATATATTAATTATTTTGATACATTATCTAACATTTATTTGTAAAAAATTGTTTCGGGGACATTTCTTTTAGGAATATTTTTTTCGGGGACATTTTTCCGGAAGACATTTTTTCGGCAGTATTTTTACGGGATATTTTTTTCTGCTCTATTTTTTCTTAGATTCGTACAGTGCAGCCTGTAGGGATCCAAAGTTTCTACAAGATGCCGATGAAAATTGCTCATTATTTGAAACTACCCAACCCAGAAAGTTACACTGGACTGCTTGCGTCGAACGTCAACTACTTGTCTTGCTGCTACATAGAAGAAAACATTAACAACAAAATGACGACTTCGAAAATGATTTTAGTAAGCCGTCATCATCACACAGTGCATGCGAGGGTCGGAAAAAAACAATCAGATTTTGTCCTAGAACCTACATGTGGCGAATCTTCATTGTCATCATCAAATGGAAAAGAAAGCGAAGTTCAACAGGAGATTTTATTAAAATCTTCACTATCATTCAATAATTTACAATTACAATAATCTTGAAGTATAACTTTCTGGGTGATTGTACGTTTAATATTTATCCCAATAAATAGTTATTAAAATTGTTTATTTTGTTGCTATAAAGTAATGGTTGCTATTAAGAAATGTAATACTTTTCTGTATGATTCGTAATAAAGAAATATATACCATTTCCAATGAGTGTGCGAAAAAAGTGTTTTTACTAGCTTTAGATAATTATAATTCAAAACTTATTCACTTGTTAGTAAAACGTCACTTTTCTTTACTAGCAAACGAATCTATTATATTCTGTAAGTGCTAAGTTCGTAACAATTAAATGTAGCAATTCCGAACAAAAACAAAAATACATAGTTTCTTAAGTAATTGAATCGTTCCAGGTGCCTTTGAAATTATCTCAAGGATTAAGTAAAATAGCCTTCGATAAAATTTTGTTTGAAAAGCGGACTAATTAAATTAACGCTATTAAAGGACAAATAAATTTAGAGACTTCAAACTAATTTAAGTTCGTCTATGTAAAGATACATACATTACACTTCAGAGACGTAAAACTGTCAGAAGTTTTGTAAAGTTCGAGACTGTATTCAAATTGTTAAGTATAATTTGGTAATTGAGTTTCTTTGTTACTAAACACGAGATCCTTGAATTTAATTAACGCTCGTGGGGCGGGCGGAAATCGTCTTAGTGTCCGGAAAGACCACCGCCTCATGGGATCTTTGGTTTTCCGGAGTCTATGGAGTTCCGGTACACGAATTCGGGAAACAGGATACAAAGACCCTACAATTATATATTCCAATTAGTATATCTAATATTTCATAGTGTTTTAGTAGTGTCGCTTCCAGCTGAATTTTGTTTATTCTGAAAAAGCTTGCATTTTCATTTTCTGAATAGCTGAATAGTTTTAAAGTAGAAGTGAATCATTATATTCGCGCGCTCAATGAAATAGATAACGTAAATACTTATTGTGAGTCTATTAGCAAAAAGCTCGACAAGGAGTACAATATTATTTGTAACGTTAGCTTAGCTGCGGTTTTCCGAATTAATAATGGAAATATTATTATTCATTTATGCAGGAATGAGAACCTTGTTTGAATACAAAACTGAATAAAATCAACATCACGTTTGCAGAGTACACGGTAAAAATATTTAATCTGCTCTTTGAAAACTGTTTTTTTAGATCTGTTTTGTTTCTACTTCCTGTTTATTTTAATAGCAATACAATTCTAATACGTTTATATGAAAAAAACCACTTTGTCCATTAGAACATGAACGTTGATTCGAAAGCTTTAGGCAATTCCGGATTTAATATCATATAATGAATATGAGAACTGTGTATCCCGTTCAATTGTAATGTTTGCATTTTTAAAACCGCATTCACAAAAAAATATATAAATTTTTCTACAAAAATCATAAGCATTACAATACATTTATAATAAATCTCTTTAATACCAATAACCTCCGCATTTTTCGAATAAGAGATTTGGAAAAAGTATATCAATTTTAAAACCAATTTAGCTTGTTAATGTGGATAATCCTCTTTAATCGGTGCTATTTTAGTGAACATGCATTATACTAATCCAACTTGGATGCAAATAATGTCTCGGAAGATAGGAAAATCCCGATATCGGATTGGTTCCTTTCGGCCAAAGCTCGTATATTTGAGAAGCTATAAATGTCATTTTCAAATGTAGAGTGCTGCTTGCTTGCCAGAATGGCTAACATCTGCTCGCATTCGGATGAATATCTATGTTTTACTTCAAACGAGCATATAAATGTTCTGTGGTTATGATTTAGATTTGATATTTCACTTTTTAATATATAGATAGAACGTGTAAAACATGTTTGTAACGTATGAACCCATTTACTTTCGGCATCCCTTTTTTGTTTATTTGCTGAAAATTTGGCGTTTGTAAATTTTTGTTATTATTCTGTCCTTTTTGGAACGCAGCATTCCACTTTTAATGAATGCTTTTTCATAGTATTATACACTCTGAAATTCATGAAACGTTTTAATTTGATTACTTAGCCTCGTTTTATTTTTTACAAATTAACTACAAAATGTACAACCAAATTTTTTTTCTAAACTTTGTTAAGTTGTATAACCTTAAATCCATATAGCATTCATTAAATTGTTTACTGTTTTTTTTAAAGGGATAAGAGAATTTTTTATTTTCTACCAGTATTTGTTTTATTGTTGTATTAGCATATCAGATATATTATTTGCCAACACTAGCACATTATGCTAAAATATTTTCACTTAAACTTTTTACAAAAATGCGTTAAGTTTTTGTTAAAGTAGGGCGTCAAAAACATTTTTCTACTATAGAAACTAATAAGAAGTTGTTATTACAATGCAAGAGTAGATGGGAACACGTGTCTTATTTTAGTAAAATTTTGCTTTACTTTATTATATTGTTAATGTAAAATGAAATGCTTTTATACGAGTATATTATTAATTACTTAAAGCTCTAAGCAAACCAATATTTATTATTTATTAATAAAATAATAATATATAAAAACCACCAATATACATATGGTGGCTTTATGTATACGAATCTTACTCAAAAAATGGAACTTTTCGAGATATCCATTTTTAAACATTTAATTGGGTCAATATCGAACTTCAGATATTTTATGTTTTTTAGGTTGTTATTGGAAATATCAAATTTAAATTTTATTCACACTTAGGGCGGTAACAACCCTAGCTATTCATAATTTAAAAGTTGACATTTATTGTACAAAGTATGAGAAAACAAATGTCAAACTTTATAATCGAAAATAATGGACAATTTGATAAAATCAAATGGAACATCCTGTATATTTTCTCTTAATCGATGTAAAATTTAATTCTCTACAACTTTTCTATTAATGTCTGTCTACCAATGAAATGCTTTTTTTTCAAAAATACACCTTTCATCAAAATAATTTTATTGGCAACTCGAAATTATAAAACAGATCATCAAAATTTACAATAAAATTGCTGGACAGATTATTTTAAATAGCCAAAAGAAATATCTGAATATACTGTGTCAGCATTAAAAAGCTGTATTTCTTAGATACTGAAATGAAGTTTGCAGAAAATAAGGATGGAATTTGTATTTTTATAACACCTTATCTACAAGGGTCTTTGAAGCTTGAACATTATCTGCTATTTGTCGCATTCTTTCCAAAGGTGGGATTCTCAACTGCTGATAACGACAACGATGTCAAATTGCATATCCTCTTCAGTGTAGACGTGTTTCCTAATATTTTTAACACACAACCGTGACAACAATACATTTTTGATGTTTGGAATTCATCGTCTACTTAATTTTTTGATGATAGTTTTTGATAAAAACAAGTTTCACGGTTAACAGTGAATTTTTTTGATAGACAAACATGTGTAGAAAAATTGTAGAGAATTTAATTTTACATCGATCGGTTAAAAAATATATACAATGTTCCATTTGATTTTATAAACTTAAAAAACGTGTCTTTTTTATTTATTCATTATTCATCATTTTTAATTACACAGTTTGATATTTTTTTCATACCCTGTATAATCGATGTCAACGTTTAAATAGTTGACAGTTAGGACCGTTACCTCAAAGTGTAAATAAATTTGATATTTTAAATAATAACCTAAACAACGTGAAATATCTGAAATTTGATATTGATCTAATTCAAATTTTAAAATTTGATATCTCAAAATGTGTCATGTTTGAGTAAGACTCGTATACATAAAGTCATCATACCTTTACAAGTAGATTCAGAATAAAAAATATATGTTTCTATTTAAAATAAAAATTTAAGGTGATCCATGTAAGTGAAACACCCTGTATAATTAAAAATATTTTTAAATTGTAGCTACTGAAGAACCTAGATTAATAGTAAAACCAATTTTGAAAAATCTACTTTTTGAAGGCAATATCAAAAGTGCTACGGTTCAGATTTCATGAACTAGAACGTATGTCGTAAGACTTTTTAATAACGTTTGTCAGAAGTCGCATGTTACAACAAAAGTCGAATTTGCCGCGCATGATATGAATTTTCCCATTGATGGATCCTTTAATTCACAAAAGTTATCGAGACGATGAGCGGACATTTTCTACTTCCTTCTTGTACATGGGTGTTTGGCGTGCATTTCGAAATTAAAATTTTACACAAATTATTGATGTGTGTTTCAATAATAAGTCGAATTGGTGTTAAAATTTAAATCCGACCGCATTCACCCGAAGTACACGCTGTTTTCTTTTCTTTCCTTATACTCTCACCGTGTCTTACTCCTAGATAACTCCTGAAGATGCTGGAATGGCTAGTTAAGAACCTTTCGTTACATAACTGATCGAGTACTACGGTTTTGCATTCAAATAAGCTGCCAACAGCTGGTGAATTCCACAGGCATACCGACTCGTTCAGGCTGCATAATTGTTACTTTGAGGGAACCTATTTGTCATCTATTTTTTACTATAAATCTCCCCTACGGAAAATCCTGGGATCACCCACCTTCTGAAGCTGACAAATACTGTCGCTAGCAAGAACGTTTATTCTCGAACTGCATACTAGTAGAGCACTGCTAAGTTTTAATGTTTAAGTATCCTACTCTAATATCAATGCGTATAAAGCTCACGTACATGTGACATTAAACAGTTTGAATCCCTAGTATATAAGCAAATTTTTATTTGGGGTAGACTCTATTTACCGACGTTTGGTTTGGTTTTTAACTAGCTCCATAAGAGCTAGAGCGCTTTAGATAAAGTAGGTGAAGCTAAAACAAAAGGCCTTTTGGGTTGGCGGGACTTACTTACCGTGCTATTCCGAGTTTAAGTTTAGTTTTTAGGTCACCGTGTGTAAGTGACGTGTATACGTCGAGTTTTCTTAGTAATCAATCCTCAATTGGGACGCTAACTTTAAATTTGGGGTTTAACTACAAAGCTTATCTGAATTTGACACATTACTCAGGAGCTTTAATTATTGTTGTTGCTAACGCACATACTCATATGCGACAGTCTCTGTATTTCTGTAACATTATTATAGTACTTAGATTTGTTTGCTATATTGAATTGTCTATTTGTCTCTCTAATCTGTGTTCGTTTTAGCGTATTAGACTTTTAGTAAAACCTATTAAATTCCTGTTGTTTTCTCTATTACCCAGCAAGTGCGCTCCGTCAGGCAGCAGTTTATTTCTTTTCAGTTCCTCAAGAACCTCCCCAACTCACTAAGCCAGACACTGCTGTGCTAAATACTACAAATACTGGATCCTCTACGAATTTAGTGCGCTATTTTGAGCCAAATAGTATTGTTCTTCTCTCTAGGTTGTATCGCTAGAGCCGTCGCTTTCTTTTATAATTATTTGTAAACTACAACTGTTACAAAGGTCCGCGTACTACACGGACATACTGTATAAATCAAAATAGATCCCATATTTATTTATTAATTGTTTTAAAATAAAAAAAAAAAATCTATTTCGTTTCAAGAAGAAAAATATTGCAGTAAGGATTTTGAAAAATTAGGTACCAGCAATTTTTTGTAAAGTAATATCTTATGTTTACGTTTGGTCTTGTTTTAATTAGTATACTAAATTTATAACTGTCGGTGATCTCTGGTTTAACCCGATAGCTTTGTCCTTATTTTAGAACCTGTAGCGTCCTTATCAAACTTACGTATAATTAAAAATAATTATCAAATTAAGTATGACCGCTTTAGGTGTAGTTTAACTCTCTCTAATCCACGACGTTCTCTGACGGATAATCCTAGTTGGGTGCATACGAAATCATCATCTTAATTTAAATCAACGTTCTAATTAAAATAACTCGCTTAATTAACTAATTAACTATTAACCTTTTATTTGTTTGTAACGTAGTGTTATAATAATTATTTATAGATTTGTCGTTTTAGAACCATGTTTAGAATTTAGATAATCTACAATTTAATGATTCAATCAATTAAAACCATTCGGTGGTCAGGGAGTGACTTGTGTAATTTGTACAATACAGTAAAAACCGTTTCTTGATGTGTCTAAATATAAAAAAGATATTTTGATTGTTATGATCAAATAATTATCATTATTTTTATCGAAAGACAACAATCGTTTTTAAACAACAGATGTATTACATTTTCTAAATAAAAGCTTACCACTAGAATTTGTTATGTAATAGATCACCAAATGTTAAGGCACTTTTAGAGTTCAGAAATCAGTCATGTTCGATAAAAGAAAGTGGCGAAGGTAGCTTTAGAAAAGGTAATGTGTCTTAAAAAAAAATTGCAACTGTGTGGGGTTCTAAACTCTCTTCCGCATATTCTTTTCAAGATCCTACAAAATAATACACTTCACATAGAAATCAAAGTTAGATGTAATTGTCGATGTGACTGTAAAATATTACACATTAATAACGTGAAGGGCTGACACAAGAAAGTATTCTGAGTTTTATTGTACATTTGAAGGATTTTTCTAAAATTATACCAAATAAACAATTCCTCACAGAAATTCAAATTAAATGTGGCTGTAGATGTAGTCGTAAAATATCACATGAGGATCAGTTCTTTGAGAAAGTCCAAAAATAGTATTTTGAAGGAAAGCGTACCTTTTCTTTAGATAAATTCTTTTAAAGTAGTTTCAAAACCATTGCTCAAAGTTTCAACACGATTGAATATTTTTTAGAGATCTAGAAACCAGAGGAGCGTATGCTAATAGAACTCTATTTTTTCAGTGCAAAATTTTTGATTGCATAGACCGGTTGGAAAAAAATCCATGATATAGACTTATATCTTAATATAGATTCCTTTAAGTGGAGGGAAGAAATAGAGTTACTACCCTTGATTCAATGTGCCGACGTTTTGCCCAACCTATGCGGGTTTCTTCAGGGCTTCTTGAAATTTACAAATTAAAAGTTTATAAATTAAATAAATAAATATATATTAATAAGACACACTAGTACGAAACGGACAAACAATATAAACAAATTCTTACAATCACATTAAAATCCATGATGCTTAATTAGTAATTTGGGAAAACGGAATAGTATTAAAAACTAAATAAGTTGATCAAAAATCTATAATAAACTAACATGGTGATGAACTAGTATTGTGTAAACTCGTGTCTAAAGACCGTCATTGCTCAAAATTTTTTCCTAACGTTTTAGTCACACAAGTGGCCAGCTACTTTTGAGGTCCTTCAATCTTTATTGTTGGGTGTAGACTAATCATTTCTACTTTGTAACTGGTATTAATACTGGATGTGAAGGAACGGGCTTGCGTAGCTCCGGTAAAATGTGGATTTTCGTAAGGTGACGTTTGTGTATTCTTGAGGATCGCACTACAGACCAGGTTGAGCCTCAACGTTCTTCCTTTCTATTGAAGTTTTTTGGATGTTTGTTGATCTCGATGGGTTTTCCAACAAATCTGTTGTGATAACCGTTAACCGTTGATAGCAACTTAAAGCTCTATAGAAGGGCGTCTTGTGATCCCCATTGCTAAGCGCATGTTTTGTTACCTTTGACTTCTCGATGTTCCCAAACGACAGTCTTTCAATGTTCATTGAATCTTGTTCTCATTGATCTCTTGGTAATTCCTCTATACCTCGTCACAAGTACAAGGTATACGGCAAAGTCTGGCTGTTGATGGGTTTTAAAACCAATTTATTGTGATATCCGTTGATAGCAACTTTTAGCTCTCAATATCTTGTGACTTTTCTTCACGGCCAATACAAAATTTCATAATTTTGAAATCAAATTTAATTACAAAATGCCCTGTGCAATTGATTACTTTTCCTCATTGGTGCAAAAATATAGGGTTAGCATTAAGGGTCATCGCTGCTCTAAATTCGTTATAACAATAATAGTTACTTGTATCTTAAAATATTTATTTTAAACCTTTAATTGTGGAGAAAGTTTAGTATGTTACACGGTAAGAATAAAAATTCGGGATGGTGGTGATTCCTTATGGTCGCCTTCGGCTTGCACCCCGAAACCTTTCACTTATTCAAAAGTGAATTCTAACCTTGTTACAGAATTTACTATTAGAAAACAGCTGTGCCTTACTCAAATATTATTGAACAATATAGATTATTACTATAGGCCAACGGGGTATCTATGAGTGAATGCCTTGTCAGTGATTCTACGTTTATTACAAGCTTACATCAAATTTTTAGAACGTGAATTTAACAAGTCTATATGATTATGAAGTTTTCCAATTTAGAACTAACCCATAAATCTTTCACTATCTTGTGCTTAACAAACTTAACTTTACTTAGAGAGTAAAGTTTTATAAAAATACTTATTTAGAGTAATTAAAAAGAAGTTGTAAATAATATCGATAGTAATTTCACAAATATATTAATTTTGTCATTCGAACCAAACCTTCAAAAATAATGAGGAAAATAGACATACATAAAGTACACTCAAAAATAACACAAAAATAAAACAGAAAAATCTATGTACAATTATATTGAATAATTTATTGAGATCTTTGTTAGGTAATAATCTGATGCACTAATTACAGACAATGTAAGAAAAGTGACACGAAAATTGTGTTCTCCCTTTGTACTGCCCGGTCGGGTCCAGGCCTTTGTGGCCTTATAGTAAATGCGCCACTGCCTCGATCATTTGCATGAATTGATC
This sequence comes from Abscondita cerata, assembly GCA_030710515.1. NCBI lineage: Eukaryota > Metazoa > Arthropoda > Insecta > Coleoptera > Lampyridae > Abscondita > Abscondita cerata. The sequence goes on from JALBCR010001997.1 coordinate 220,852, forward strand.
GGTTGTTCCTAATCATAACCATCCGTGGAAATTAACACTAATCCTTCAGACACGTAAGCCTAATTGTCGTCCGTAGAATTAGAATTACTAACGTTTGTATTACCTGTTTCATCAGTTGCCTTTAAACAAAATTCATAGGTGCAATGTTATCTTTTTGAGGTTTAAAGATAGTCGTCTGTGTTCCTTTTGGTTCTTTCTTAAATATCTTTTTTTAATTAAAAATACACTTAGGCTACTGCTCCCTAATATTACATCGTAAGTCAATAGTTGTCACCTCTGTTTGGTGAAAATTTATTTTTTACGAGTAAATGATTTTGGTCTTATGGAAGTGTTTGTTGTAAGTGGGTTGTACTGTATTCTAAGTAGACTTCCTTTGTGTTGATAAATCACGTATGTTTTTCATATTATCTTTTGCTGCAATAGTTGTTTTCTTTTGTTATTTGATATTGTTTTTTAATCAGACGTGATATTGTGAAATGTTTTACCTTTGTTTTCACACAATTAAGCTTTAAAGAAATGTTACCTAGATAGTTTTATCAAGGTTTTCTTAGAATCATCGGCCACATGTAGCCGTTTTACTTTGCTGAATTAATAAACTCTTTGTTTGTTTCAAAAAAAATTTTAAATGTTGCCTATTTTAAAAAGAAAATCTGATATTTTGTTATATTTCTGAGAACTATGAACGTATTTTTTTGTAAGGTTTTTTATATATGCATTTAACGAGTAACTCGGCATAATAAATTATTCCTGTTTAAAGAAATTTAGTTTAACAACGACATAAAGCTTGGGAGTTTTAGTGTACACCCCAAAACGGATTATTCATCTCATCAGAAGAAAACCAACTGTAAGTAAATTGCTTATTTACCCCAAAGAACCACCGTGTTGAGTAGTGTTTGTTCGCGTACTTACGAACAAACAAATTAAAATAGGACATCCTTGTGTATTTTTTTTGTGTGTATTTTATGTTTTATTGTTCAAAGTGAAACAAACTGAGATAAAGGTTGTTAAATTCAAAGAAGAGATTAAATTAATTATTTTGTTTTAAAGAAATACCACAGTTTCATTTCGTTTTATGAACTTGTGAAACTGTAAGTAGTTGGTAAGTAAAAATTTGGTCTAATCTTGTTTTGTAAGTAAAAAAACGCGCGATACTGTTTTTATATTTTTCTTTACGTTTGGTTTTACGGAAAAAAAATGTAAAAGAACACGTTTGTTTGCCGGGAACACTAACTGACAAGCACTCAGTTTGTTTGATCCAGTTAAGCTTCCAATCAATCTAAAAATCTGGCGTTTTGCTTCGTCTGAGTTTTGGTCTTTTCAGAACAAAGCAGTTTGACTGAATGCAATTCAGTCAAAGTGCACTATATGTTTACATTTGTATTCACCTTGTTATCAGCTTAGTACAGTCGAAATCAGTGAAATATTTGCGCTACTACAGTAAAAAGAACAAACATTCAAAATTTTGTCGTTATCTCTTTAGTGTGTTCGTTATTTTCATATTAGAATTTGTTATGTTTTCGACTAAATACAGTAGTAATGGATTGCCAACAATCAACTGACATGATTTTAGCCGCTAGACTGCATGGAAAGATCGTTTATAGCTATCAAAGAAAGCAAATAAGGCAGAATTGAATCTATGAAACATCCGATTTAAGTTCAGCGTTCCTTGTAGAACTAAAAAATGTTTTAGTTTTTCTGACCATGTAGGATTCTAGTAGTGAGTTCTGTTTGTCTGTAACAACTATAATGTGCTTTAACATATTTAAATTTTGGGTAAAATATTTTCTGAAACACAAGCGTAACGATTAAGAGTTTTTAAATTTAATTATAGGGTTATAGAAAATACATTCTATCAACATGCAAGACCAAAAACAAAATAATCTTTAAAGGAAATCGTGAATGCCAACTACAGCAATAAAATTTTTATATAAAAATGGTTAGCAACAAACACTACATGAAACAATCAATTAGTCTAAAATGCTTTTAATAAAATTGAAATTAGCAAAATCTAAATGAACATTAAGTAGCTTTATATCTATAATAAATTGTTTAGTAATATAAACTTTTTCAAGATTTAAAATTATCTGGTTGTCATTGGAGACATGTAATAAATTTAATTTAGAGAAAGGTTCGTAGCAATGATTGGTTTCAAAAAGGTGGTTAGCAAAATTCGATTTATTATATCTGTATTATTTTCAATGAAACTTAAAGAATTATTAGTACAGAAAGCTAAAGAGCACGTAGCTCATGTCAAATATCATCGCACAGATAGGTCCAGTGTTGCCATGCATATGCTTGAAAATGGCCATAGAGTAGGTGACATTGAATTAATTAAGAGGGTAGATAATACAAAGGAACTTGATTCTTATGAAAGTTTAGAAATTTTAAAAACAGAAATTTGCTTATGAATTATGATGATAACGGTCTATTAGGATTTTCGGAATTATTTAAGTTTATCTAAGAACCAATTAAGTTTAACGATGCGTGATAAGTAGATAGTATATATAAGCTTTCCGTTGTTTTTAATTTTAGTATCGGTGTCGCTGATGGTGACAGCTTAGCTGTTGAAACACGTGTCCGAGTAAAGTTTTTGGTGCAGTTTTTGGTGTTTTTCTGTTGGTTACATACACTCTGCAGTTGGTGTTCCTTTCCTTTGATCAAGATGGCTTCCAGGTCTACACTACGGAACAGAGTCTTCAAAATTAAAAGTAAGATTTCTTTTGTTAAATATGACATTGAATTTCTTAAATCTTGCGGCAAAGCAGGTGTTTTTCCAAAATTTATTAAAGTTTATGTAAATTTTTATTCATACTCATGTAAAAAGGCGCTTGAATTTGCTAAGCGTAAATGGTTGGATTTGGAAATTAAATGTCATTATGGTAAATTACGAGGATATATTGAAAAATTCTTAGCCTACTATAGAACCAAACAAAATTTCAATGTCAAAATATTTTATTACTCAACATATTCTCCTCTTAATTGGATACATTTATTACAGCGAACCTGCAACGTCTCTAGACCTTTAAAAAAAAATGTTTCTTCTTGCTCTGCAAACCAGACCTCCACAGCTTCTATTACCTCCTTGTTGGAAGAAAATGTACGACCTTTTAAACTTTTTTTCAGTTGAGGAAAGAGGTGATAGTCGGACGGAGCCAAATCGGGTGAATAAGGGGGGTGTTCTAGTAATTCAAACCCTAAATCACGAATTTTTTGCATGGCAACATGAGATTTGTGTGCAGGGGCGTTGTCCTGCAAAAACAAAACACCTTTGGATAGCTTTCCGCGTCTTTTCTCTTTAATATTTTCCCGTAGAGTGGTCAGTAATGTCGAATAGTAATCTCCAGTTATTGTTCTACCCTTATCCAAAAATCAATCATGATTACTCCATGGCAATCCCAAAAAACTGAAGCAAGAACTTTTCCAGCAGATTTTTGGACACGAAACTCTTAGGTCTTGGAGAACCAGAGTGTCGCCATTCCATCGATTGTTGCTTTGTTTCTGGATCGTAGAAATGTACCCAAGTCTCATCCATAGTAACAATTCGGTTTAAGAAGTCTACATCGTTTTCAAATCGAGCACAGATCGAACGCGATGCTTCTACCCTTGCACGCTTTTGGTCAACATTCAAACATTTGGGGATCCATTTTGCAGCAATTTTTCTCATGTCCAAATTGACGTGAACCATATGATGAACGCGTTCGTATGAAATATTCAGTGCTTCAGATATCCGTTTTAGCCCAATTCGACGGTCTGATAAAATCATGTCATGAACTGCATCGATATTTTCGGGGACTGACACAGAAACTGGCCTTCCCGATCGGTCATCATCTTCAATGGAAAATTTACCTCTTTTGAAGCTTGCATTCCAATTTTTGACGGTCGCATACGAAGGACATTGATCACCAAGGGTATTAAGCATATCTTCGTAAATCTGCTTACCTCTTAACCCTTTTAAATACAGGTACTTGATGATGGCTCGATACTCCAATTTTTCGATTTTCACAATTTCGGTGGACATCTTTTTCATTTAATTTATTGCGTGACTCTGGTTTACTTTTTTGACGTCAAACTTTACACTGACACTTCTAATAAGTTATTGTTCGTTGCTATGGTAACGCAATATTTTGTTTATGCAAGGAACTGGTCTAGGCTAACTAGATATCAATACATCCTCGTAGGTAAATTAGAGTTAGAAGCATATGAGTTACATTTAAAACTGACTTCAGGATTAAATGATGACGAGTATATTGAATGGATTAAGTTTTTGCACCACATTAATGAAATTATTCAACACAAATTTTGGCAAAAAGAGACCCAATAGAAATGTGTGATAAATCGGGAATATATAAAATTATTTGTAAAGACTGTAAACAAGTATATATAGGGCAAATCAAGAGACCTATTAAAACTCGTTTTAAAGAGCACGCAGCTCATGTCAAATATTATAGCACAGATAGGTCCAGTGTTGCCATGCATATGCTTGAAATTGGCCATAGAGTAGGCGACATTGAATTAATTAAGAGGGTAGATAAAAAACACGAACTTGATTGTTATGAAAGTTTAGAAATTTTTAAAAACAGAAATTTGCTTATGAATTATGATGATAATGGTCCATTAGGATTTTCGGAAATAATTAATCTTATCAAAGATTCTATTAAGTTTAACGGTGCGTGATAAGCAGATAGTATATATAAGCTTACCGTTGTTTTTAATTTTAGTATCGGTATCGCTGATGATGACAGCTTAGCTGTTGAAAAACGTGTCCGAGTAAAGTTTTTGGTGTTTTTCTGTTAATCAAAGAATTGTCATTAGTAAGTATTTTGTTTTCTAGGTTATTCATAAAAATTTCAGCGAGTAACGGACTGAGATTAGAACCCGTGGCTAAACCTAAAGTTTGAGAAAAAAATTTGTTATTAAATTTAAAAAAGTTTTGTTTAAGACAAATCACTAAGAGAATAAAGAAAACAAGCTTCGTCATTTATGAGATCCGAATTAAAAATATGATTTTAAATAATATTAAGTAACTGATCAATCGGCACAGAGGAAAGAGATTGGTTACATCCAAAGATAGTAAACTGGCGTTCACAGGAAAGGAATCAATTTTCTTAATTTTTTTTGATTAATTCTAACAAGTTTTTAATAGAGTATTTAAATTGGAAATTTAGATTGGATTTTAAAGTTGTATTTAAGCATGTGGTTAAATTGCTAATAATATTACTTTTAAAATTCACTATAGGACGTACAGGTAACGTAAAAGACAACATGATGAAAATATTAAAATCTTTAGTTTTATGGATTTTAGGTAAGCTGTAAAGTCTGGGAATGGTGAAACCTGTGGGTATTAATCTTTAGCACTAACAAACTTGGCTGAAGTATTCAAAAATAAATTATTGAGGTCTTTCTCAATTTGGTTGGATTTATCATCAGTTTGAATGACATGGAATTTATCAGAATTGAGCAAAATGTTGGAAATTATAATATAAGTAGTGTTATTTAATATTAGTTTAGTTAAAATTAAGTTATTTTTTATGGAAATTTTTCTAATTTCTAAAAAGGTTTTGTATTCAGAAGAATTAACATTAGAGTTATTGAAATTTTTAATTTTAAAAGACATTTAGACAATTGATTTTTAAAAACCGAGTCATTGTCAAGATGAGTAAATTTATTATTTAATGATTTGGCCAAATTAAGATACAACTCTTTATTATATCTAATTTTTTATGCGGAATAAGTTTTAAACATTTGTCTAAGTAGTCCAGTTGTGTTTTTATTGAAAACAACATTAAAGAGGGTAAAGCATTTTTTAAGATTAAAATTATGGGTTTACAATTACAGTGTGAATAAAAAGTTTGGAACTAACTCGGTTTTAAAGAATAACAAAGATTCAGGAGAAAAAAATTTCAATTTTACCCTGTATCTCTTAAAGCAAGAAGGCTATAGAAATTTTGTTGGTGCTATCTTTCGATTCTCAAAAAAGTGGCACAGGTTTGCGAAAACCGCAAACTTCTGTCTTCACTCACAACGGAGGTACCCTGCAATTCCAACGAAAATGGGGCACACTGTACAGTGATAAAAGAGCAGACTTTACTCACACTGTATACAATAATCACAGTGTAATGGTAATAATTTGTGCAGAAAGGGCAAATCGGACAAATATGAATCCCTGTTAACACATTCATTATCAATATAATAATATGAAAAAAGATTAAAAAGTTCAATATCATGTCTAAAGCTTTAATTTCTAATTAACAATTAAAATTTTGTTTGTGTAACAGCAATAAAAGTTGCAGTTTCCACTTCTTACCATTAGAGACTGACATCTAATAATCTATTAAGATGAAAATTGCAGTAGATGAAGCTTAAAGACGTATAAATCAGGAAACATTTCTGTTAAGATCAAATTGAATTTCTATCGTGTTACGACATTTGGATAGGAAGTAATTCGCTGAAGGTGTAAGCTTAAAATTCAAACCGTATGATATTTTAAGAACTCATAAATCATAGAATGTTTCTATCTAACCCCGATCGGTTTGATTAATTTTTTTACATCACTTCAAAAGTAGTTGCATAAATATTAAATAGACGAATAACATAATTTAGGATTAAATTATTTATATTTGCCGAAAAACATAAATAAAGTAAATTCTTTGAAAGAATATGTTGTTAACTCGTCCATACGCAACTGGCCTATTTAGAAATCGGTTAAGCCATTAATATTCTCCGCAGGATATGGCCTAAAAGAGAACTATTCAAAGTAATCGATCCATCGTATCCAAATTCGTACAACACATGAAGGTTTCGACTTGTAATCTTTTAAGCTTTAGCAGTTTATCTTGTTCGTGGAAGTTGTCAGATGTTCTCAATTTTAAGTTCATTAATGTATTGTTTGACAAAACCAAAGTTAAGTTTTGGAACTTCGTCTATTTTGTAATAAAAGTTATCAGAATCAAGATCTGTCCGATCGTCCATTTTAATTTAAAATAGATGCAATATTTTTCTCATAGTTCACTAGTCATAATTAATTAGTTAAAGTTTTTTATTGTAATAAGATAGTAACAGTCAAAAAAATAAGCATTTTAAGCAGAACTCCACATCGTTATGATACTAAAAAAACGTCTAAAAGACAATAGAAAATGTGCGGCGACATAAAACATTTTCCTCCAAACGTCTACCAGCAGCGTCACAATTCGAAACTAAATAATGTTTTAGAAAAAAAAGAAAAAAGGAAAAATGCACCGTCAAGCAATTATAAATGTTATTCACGTTCAACAATTCTTCAATGTATCGACGAACGCTACTGCTTCGAGGCAAAAAGATGTTCATGAAATAGTTCAAACAAAAGTTATTCATATTAAAAGTTTTATTTGGAAACCGTCGCATAACGCACATTAAAATTGACGTGTTTTTGATGAAATTCATTTATATTTATTTTACCGACTTAACTCACAGTAAAAAAAAACGCTATTTGCTTGTTGGAGTTTATTTCTACCTTCAAGTCATCTAATTATCCAAAAAAACTGTTGCTTATTTGACCTCAAGTTTAAACCACTTAGAATACAACAAGTGCAGTACTTATTTATAAAATGACAAGAACTGAGATTTTAGCTGATTATAACATTAGCAAAACTATTGGAGGAAGTGGTTTTTACTTGACTATATAACTGGGTTATATCGCCTTATCAGTTTCGGTTTAGACAATCCGACTTCGCAGCACACTAACTCTTTGCAGTAACAGAAACAATTGGGAAATGATTTGAAGGGAATGATACTGCTGCTGTCTTTTTACATATGGAAAGAGTCTTTGACATAGTTTAGCTGGGAGGGCTTTTCTACAAATTGAGTATTTTGGAGTACAGGGTTATTCACTATAAATTACCCACCCCTTATTATCGTCATTATTGCTCGTAGAAAAAAAATTTATACATGAAAGTTGTATGGTTCTAACTAAATTTTCTTAAAATGCAATCAATAGTTCAGTTATTTATTTATTTAATTGTATGGTACATTTTAAATATTGTATTGTGATGTAAGTGTTATGTATGGTGCCCCAGAAGATCAGTATAAACCTGTACAGTGTGGTGACGAAACTGTGTGCAATTGTGGATTAGTTCGTCTTGTGATGGTGTTTTGTGAAATTGTGTTGTACATTTTTCCTAGTTATCAGAGAGTGTCTTGATAACCAGGTCCGAAAACCAAAGTGGTGATTCTCAGGAACAACATGTTTTTCTTGTTGACCATGGAGTTCAGTTACTAGCCGTTTACAGGGCGCAACAAAAATATTCTACGATTAATAACTTAATAACGGCTCAATATTTTTTTGAAATCAGAAAAAAAAGATCTTTTTAAAAATATAATAATATACAGGGTGTTACATTAAAAACATACATAATACTTTTGTTGCGCTCAGTAAACGGCAAGTAACTCAACTATTGATGGCATTTTAAGAAAATTCAGTTAGAACCATACAACTTTCATGTATAACTTTTTTTCTACGAGCAATAATAATGATAATAAGGGGGTGGGTAATTTATAGTGAATAACCCTGTACATATTAAAAAAGACGTACCCACAGTAAATAACTAAATCATAACAATGTTTGGAGATGACACCATGTCACTAACTTAAGGTGCTATAATTGCAAGATTTGCACATATTTAGAATGCAATAAATACAACATGTATCTGGTACAACAAATGAAAAATAAAAATAAACCTTACAAAAGTGCTACATTATCTACCCCCTTCAAGTACGATAAGGAAATTTTATAGAATTCTAAAGACTCTGCCGTAAAGTACCTAAGACTTCACCAAGATGCAAAGCTTACTAATTGCGAATACCACTTTTTCAAAAAGCTAAATAAGTGGTACATTATGCTGTACCCTTTCACCACACCTCAAATCCGAATGCACGCTCTTAATTTATGCGTGTCCAATTTAGAGTAATGCACCTAAAAGATCATTAAAACACTTGAAACTATCAAGAACGAAGGGCTCCGTATTGCAATTACCTATTCCTGTTTTATTTAAAACAGCCAAACAAATAACAACTTATCCATCCCTTTAATGTTAATAATAACAATAAACACATTTTAGATATACTCGAAAATATTTATATTCACACCACAAATCCAAACTCATTAATCAATAATCAAATTAACCTTTTCGAACTTTGTTTAAACTACAAAAATTAAAATATTCTACTAAATTTAGTTATCTTCCTTTTGCGCCATCTTTACTTACTTTTAAAAAATAATTTTGTGTCAATTTAACTTTTTCAATAAAGTATTAATTTTGAATGTAAGTATAATATTAATTTATTATTATTGTTAGCATTTAATTTTTGTACAGATTTTGTCCGAAGATGACTTTGATGTTATTAAAAGTCGAAACCGGTTATAATTTTTAAAAATAAAATTATTGGCTGACATAAATATATTTTATAATTAAACAAACGAAAGTTTAAACTAGACTACTAAATAGCAGGTAATCAACCTGTTAACCATACCAGATTCTATACTGAAAAAAATGTGAGTAATTAGGGAAATACCTCTAAATTATATAAAAGCCAATGGTCACGGGTCGTTAAGATTGACGTTCATTAGTGCGAAATAGGAGAGGAAAAGAGGTTAACCTTGAAAATCCACAAAAGTAAAAGTTCAAAAACGCGTTCGCGATTGAAGTTGTTGGAAAGCTTAATGATCTCTATACTCTCCTTAACTTTCCTATTGACAAAGAAAGAAGTTTCGGTAATCAAGGCGGAATTATCAAAATCTATCTTATGATGCTCAGCCACGACAAACTTGGAAATGTGTATTAACCGAACACAACGGTCATGTTCCGAAATAGATGTACTTGTAGAGTGACTAGTTTCACCTATGTACACTAAACTACAGAAACAAAGAATACGATATACACCTTGAGAAGAAAAAGTAGGAAACTTATACTTAGGGGAAGGTAAAACTTGTGAGATTTTGTTAGAAGATACAAAAATTGATTTAATGCCGTTTTCTCAAAGACGCTTGCCCATTTCACCAGTAACCTTTTGAATGTAAAGTGCATGATTTCTGAAGTGGTAGAAAAAATCTCTTTTAAACCTTGAAGGCGAGGATGGGAATGACGTTTATTGACTTTTTTGGATAACTTGTTTTCTATAACCGTTTGCAATGCGAGTATTAGTTAGATGGCGCTGATAAAAACTGGGATCATCGGGTTGATATATTCAAAATGTTTGAAAAACTAAAGATTCAACAACAGATGATGTCCATAATTGCGGGGGAATCTTTGAGAGTAACTTTTGTAAACAATGATGCAACATCAAAACTAACAAGGAGATCCTTGTGATATACCGTCAAATTATCTAAATCTTGAATAAAATTGTGAGAGTTTAAAATGTGAAGGTGTTTTACCTACACAATTGTTAAGGATTTGTAAGTAGAAGATTGAATTGCTCAGATATCACTCAATGTCCTTTTAAAAGCATTCCCAATTCGACCGATTTTCAAGACACTTCTCTCTTGACTTTGATTACGAGTGACGGGGTTGCAGAGTAATAGTAAAGCAAAGTTATTCAAATTATCAAATCCTCTAATACCTACATTTAAATCCCAAACAAAGTGTACCTCTTTAGCCCATTGTTAGTACAATTCAATCTCCAACTTGTTTTGTAATCGCAGTTAGAGGAAGAAGAACCTTAAAATCTGTCAAATCAAAAAATTCTTTGGCAAAATTATTCAATGATTTATGAACACACTATATTATTTAAATCCAATCTATTCCTTTGCATACACCTATGCGTTTTGTAATCAAAGTCAAGAAAGAAGTACCCAGAAAATCAGTCGAATGAAAAAATTCTTTTACAGGAATAATTCGTGATTTATGAGGAGAAAATATGCTCTGAATCTAATTTTTAAGCTTTGTCCACTCGTTTTGTAAATGAAATAGTCTATGGAATAAAAACAAAAAAAAACTAAAAAATTATAGGAACGCTAGATTTTTGCATGTATCTTTCTTTTGTTGTTTTAAATAATATCTCAAAATTTTACTTGGGGTCAAAGGTCACAAAAACGATTAGTCGCGATTATCTCAGTAACGGTCAATTTTATGAAAAAAATGGTCAACAAAAAACATACTATTCCTTTTTTTATAAAACTAATAGTTTTGAGAAAATTTGATTTAAAGAGTTGTAGTGTTTATGTTTCTCATGAAATGTACACTGCTTTCCACACCATCTTTGAGGTAGACTACAAAATGCTTTTTTTGTAAGTGGTGTCCACGTTTAGTTGTGATTGACAAGTTATTTTTTTTATTCGTAATTATGGTTCTTTTTTTCATTCCATTTCAATCTCCATCTCCATCTCTTTATTATCTTCTCCTTCTGTTTCCTCGATATCCTTTTGTTTTAATTAAGAAACACGATGGATCTACGTCTTTAGTAGGATCGTCATTATTAACGTCATTGAATCTATCGGGTTATACATTTAAACAATCCAGCCAATGACAATTACCACAACCTGGTGAAGGGACGAATAGCAGTGCATTTTAGTTTGAGACTATCCAGAGCATATTGTCGATTTTTTAAAATTACTTCTTCTAAAAACAAATGTCAGTGAATTTGGAATTTCTTTATTCATGTTCTCGAACATTTTGCTTAGAAAAGGATAATTTTCTTTATTTACAACTACTGATCTTATATCTTCCTGAATAATAGATGCTACTGTTTTTAAAATTCAAAGACGTTCTTCTGCTTCGTTAAGTTTTCTGTTGTCGTTCGTACCATGATTTATTTAAAATATCACATTGCGCGTCGGTAAAACAAATAATAGTTAAAGAAGTACTTTTAGTTGTAATAATTATTCGTTTTTGAGCTTTCACAGCGACAGTCATGCTCGTAAATAATCCGTTGTGTAATAGCCTTAGCCATATCATCATTACGCATCTCTGCAATCTCAAGAACAGAGTTTTTAAAATAAAGCGTCGACACTTGATGAATCTTAGGCTTTTCTTTTTCTTCATTCGATTCTTCACTGCAAAAAATACAAAGATCTTTGAATAAGAAGCGCAATTCTGCCCTAGAATGTATAGTATACCGTGTGTCCCGGATAATCAGAAGCATTATGTTTAGGAACAGGGAAACACCTAAAACAAGAAACACTTTTAACAGCTGGTTTTTGATTATTATTTCATTTTTAAGTCTTGGGTCTTGTGAATAGTATTTACATTTAATAGTAATTATATTGTTGCAAAAAAATATTAATTAATTGGTTCAGAAATTACCGGAAATTACGCATTTTTTACTTTTTTCTCGACAGTGATCAAATTTTATCTGAAACTTAGCTTAGATATTGTTGCAACTTACTGCTCTAAAATGACGAAGTTTAAAATTGACAATTAAATATTAAAGTAGATATTTACAAATAAACTGAATGTAAAACAGAAGAAAACCATGATTTCATGTTTTACACTCCGTTTTTGTGAATATCTGCTTTGATAATTAATTGTCAATTATTAAACTTCTTCATTTATAGCAGTAACTTGCAACAATATCTTGGCCAAGTTTCAGATTAAAATTTGGACGCTGTCGAGAGAAAAAGTAAAAATGCGTAACTTCTGAATCTTATAATTAAAAAATTTTTTTGCAACAATATCGTTATTATTATAAGTAAATTCTATTCACAACACCCAAAGCTTAAAGATGCAATAATAATCAAATGCCAGCTATTAAAAGTTGTTTTGTGTGTTAGGGGTTACCCTGTCCTTAACGTGGAAAATTTGAAAAGTCCGATTGATATTACACATGCGCAGAACGAACTTACGTAATTTTAACGTTTGATTTTACGATATCCAAAAACTCTCTCTTTGAATATTATTCTAATAAATCCATTGCCAATTCAAGTAAAAAATGGAAAACTTTTAATTATGTCTCTTATAGTACAACTAAAAAAAGACTGGGATTTGAACCCTCGTACGTTTTGAAATATTATTAAGTATATTTTCAAATATTTTTGGTTAAATTTCGGAAATTATTACGCAAAACGTTTTCTAGTACACATTGTTAAGTGTTCAGATAGTGCAAATATCCTAAAAACACTTTGGTGACATATACATCGAACTTTTCAAATTCCCCATATTAAACAGAGTGCTTCAGATTTTTCGGGACACACAGTATGTATATTTATTTGTATTGTTATAGGCTCTCCAACTTAAATATAAATAAATTTTTGAATATTTTAAGACATATTCAATGTTTGCTTACAAATATACATGACACAACTTTTAAATCAAATTTTTCTCAAACACCGTTAGTTTTACAAGAAAAGGAATAGTAAGTTTTTTGTTGGCAATTTTCCAACCTACAAATTTTATAACTACCATTTTTTCAATAAAATTGACTGTTGCCGAGATAATCGCAAAAAACCGTTTTTTATTACCATTGACCCCGAGTACAATTTTTAGCGGCATACGGATCAATACGGACTTTTCGAATTTTGTTTAGAACCATAAAAGAAAGTTTCATACAAAAATACAGCTTTCCCCTAATTTTTCCACAGATCAATATTTTTATTCTCCGTATTAATAAATATGTTACAGTTTGTTATTGTCGACAATATATTTTATAAAAAATTTGTAGTTGTTGCGATAGCTACTGTCGGCACAGGATCGTAAACAATTTTTAGCAATTTAGCAGTACGAAAGATGCTTTGAGAGAAAGGAGCGCCACCCTACGGTAACAATTATCAATCCTAAGCCGTAGGGACTTAAGACTTAAAGAAAGAAACTGATAACGCAAGAAACATATAAATTAATGACATACAGCTTACAACTTGCGTCACAAACAAATATACATAAACAAAATTAAGATACGTTGACTTTCCTAATTATTGGTATTAAACCGTAAAAATGATTAAAACTAATACTGAAATATTGAACATATGTGAAAATGATTTGTCGGGATCTCAAAGATAATCACAAGAAAGTGCCAATTATCTATCATTAACTCTTTTGCGACAGGCTTGGTAATCGCTTGGCGCGCGCTCCAGACGATGTCAGGAGAGAATTTCAAAAACTATTTTTTACATTTGCATCCAATTAGTTAAGAGATTTTATTCATAAGTAAAGGAGAGTTTAAAAAAAACATTTAAATAAATATAAGTTAATATAATTTATTAAAAAATAAAATGAAACACATATAAACAAACATTAAGATTTCAGGAATACGACGAATTGAAAATTAATAAACAGTGAACAATAAATTGAATACAAGTAAAATGTGTGTCTTACGACATCTCGTGTTAAAAGCTGGACACGTGTAATTAGGTATGAAACTAAGTAAATGCAACGGCAGTTAACTGTAAAGACTAGTGTGTGTTAGTGCACGGCGCCATCTAAGCGATGGTTTTAATGCTTTAAACAACACGAGTCGATAAAGCCAAGATAACTTCTGTACGGTGCGTGTATGCTAGGTTCGTACACAGTTATCTTTGGCTATTTATCGACTCACGTGTTGTTTTAAGCATTAAAACCATCGCTTAGATAGCGCCGTGCACTTTAACCACACTTGTCTGCTTACAGTTAATAAATTGAATGTTTATTTTTTAAATTTGCTCAACGTGTGATAATTTATTTTTAAAACAGGTGACTGCACAAACAGCTGCATCACATTCTTTGCAACAAAACGTGATATCCTTCCTTTTTCTAGGTTCTAAATTTGTATTCGTACACATGAATGTTATAATATATATTCTTTATAAGAGTCCTTTTCGGCTGAGGTGGGATGTATAAACAACTCAGTAAATTAAAGTTTATCAAATTTTAAGTTGACTACCAACTCGTTTTTGTAAACAGCATTGATAAAGTCCATACAACGGTGGGCAAAACGTAGGCGATTACAACTTACTGAGGTGTTTATACATCCCACCTCCACCTAAAAGGATTCTTATTGAGTATACTACTTATACATATTATAAAAATTTGAGGCAACCTACCTGTACCATATGAATATGTTACGTACGTCAAGCCGTTTAGAGTGAGCAAAATCAAAAACGTACATGTACGTTGATGGACTACCAAAAAGGTTTTTTCTGAATATCTTATACGCCATAAGATTATAAAAAATAAGAAAAATAGTATAAGTACGTCATTCGGGTGGTGGTGTCAAATGTTGTGAAATGGTTAATTATGGATTATAAAGATCGGTTCCTAATACACACGTAATTATAATCATTGAGTTTTAAAACTATAGTCATAAAAAGGTATAACTTAAAATATAAGGTACTTAGCTTCCAGATCGTTTTATTTATTGTCCGGGAACATCAGTCCTTCAAGTAAATTTGCAATTAATACGAATTGGACATGATGAAAAAAAGTTGAATAGATAGCTGCTGGCTGATACGGTCACGACGGACAGGTGTCAAAATTTAAAGCCGCCTGTTTTGATAAGATGCAGAGAAATGGCGACAACTTCTTTCTCATAGATCGAAGTGTTTTCAAGGATATTACCAGCAGTACAAGTAAATAATAGAACGAAATGCATAAGCTAGTTTTGTCTCAAGTTAATCATAAATTTGTTTCTTAGGTAGAAATTATAAGAATGATACCAAAATGGCGCTTGCATTAATAAAAAAATTTGTTTTACTTACGGCATTCGACAGCGTGTATAATCTAGACAAACTTATTACAGCTTTCAAATAATAAAGATTCTATTCGTATATTGTTTTTTATTTTTAAATTAACATTGAAAAATAAGTTTAATTTTTTGGAGTGTAATCCTTTTTTGTTGGCGTGGAAGATATACACTTAGCGGCAGTTTGACTGCTCATAAATTACTAAATATTTCTGTGAACGAATTTTTTGATTTGATGTATTTTCAGAGGAAAAACTGTTAATTTTAGAGATGACTTGCAGAGGGGTGGTACTCAAAAATCAGAACTGCAATACTCTGAATGCTTATAAAATGGTCATAATTAAAATATTTTTAAAACTAAAATTTTTAACTTTAGGTGGGGGAATGGGGCGTTAGAACACATGTTATAGCCCCCACTCAAAACCTTAACTTCTACTAAACGGATTCAGGTAAAAAAATCAGAAATACAATTTTGCAAAAGCTTATAAATTGGTCGGAATTTCTGGTATTGAAATTTTAATTTGAACAATATAGGGGGGGTTAGGTACGTAGACGTCATCTAGAAATCGCAATTACAATGAGCATCCGTAATCAGGGGCGGCTTAAGGTAAAATTTTCAACCGGGCGAAACGGTAATTTAGTGCCCACCTTTCCTTTAAAACAAAAATCACTAAGATGAACAATAATTTGGAAAAAAAAACAATAAAATCAAAAAATTTGTTAGCGTATACTAGCACAAATAACAACACATCGCAAAATTATTATCTACAAAAAAAAATTTGCGAGCTTTTTTATCGGCAAAATCTTTAATAAATGTGTCAACATTTATTTCGTGTAATAGTTCATGTTCTATTGACATCATGGCTAATCTGATCAGTCGGTCTTGTGAAATCGTTGATCTCAGGTAGTTCTTGATCAATTTTAGTTTTGAAAATGTTCTTCCTGCTGATGCAACACTAACCGGAAGTGTGAGTGCAATTCACAGAGCTACGAAAACATAGGGAAAGTTATCACTCAGATTATTGGTTGTAATGTAAGATAAGATTTCTCTTGGTTCACACCCACTAGCCTCAGGCAATAAAGAAAAGAACACCAACTATTCTTGGTAAAGTTGGCAACCTTCTATGTCAGAGTGGTCTTTGTCTGTTAGTGCTAATTGTAAATTAAAGCAATGCTTTGACAAGGTATTTTTATTTTTAGATTCTATGTCATCATACATGAATCCAAAAATATTATTGTGAGTGTTAAGTTGGGAAAAAGATCTTCCAATAAAGTGATAGCACAGTCTAGTACGTAAAAATAGAAACTACTTCTAAAAGCCATTTTTGGGTTTGAAATTGGTTTATCTTCGGATTCGTAGTCAAACTGACGTTTGCTTTTTCTGCGTTTTATTACGAACTCAGTTTGAAAAGTCGGTTCAACTTCCAAATTCTCTGCAATTTCTTTTGCGCCAACCAACATCTCTTCTAAACCTTTATCACTTCGCATTTCCTTAAAATGACATTTCATTTTCTCAATCATCTGAGTTGCTCTTGCTATATGTGTCCTTTCTTTTTGAAGTTGTTGGCTGATAATATTTACCCTGAAGAGTAATTTGTACCAAATGATTAGACAACATACAAACTTGAAGTTTTTTATTTTACGAGCCATTCCAAGAGCAGCGTTCTTTCCATATGCATCAGTTCTAGAGTCTTCTGATATATCAAGTAATACATCGTATATTTCTCGAGCCTGATAACGAAAAGGTTTTACTGCGTCAATACGACTTTCCCATCTGGTGTTACTTAAAGGCTTCAAGGTCAGCGGTGGAACATGTTCTTTCAATACAGAGAAGAAGTTATATACTTTTGTAAAATGCTGAAAAAACTAACTGCTTCACTGCATGACGAAGCTGCGTCATTAACAACTAGGTTAAGAGAATTGCGCTACATGAAACAAAAATGCCCGTGGATTCATGCTTAAAATTCTGTTTTGAACTCCTGCATGTTTCCCTCTCATATTAGCCTCATTGTCGTACCCTTGATCTCGCATATTAGTCAAAGGTAATTTTAAATCTTCAAGTCGTGATAAAAGGGTCTCTGTCAAAGCTTCTCCTGTGGAACATTCAACAGGAATGAATCCTAAAAAATATTCTTTAATACCGGGTTCTTTTCCTGGTTTACAGCAGACATATCTATTTATTCCAGACATCTGTTCGGTGTGCCTGACATCAGGTGTAGGTACAGTCTAAAATTATCGAATAGTACGTCCACTTATTTACTTCATTCAAAATATGCTCTTTTTTCTTCAAATGTAGCATTTCAATGATCTCGTTCTGGATATTTTTACCCAGGTAATGAACATACAATTCTTTAGAGGTAGTTTTTCTTAAATGTTCAGCAATAACTGGGTCGAACTTTTTCACATACTCTAACAGTTTTAATAAATTTCTATTATTTTGTGAGTAAAGTTTATCACTTCTACCGCGTAGTGCCAAATTCTGTAAACCAAGAAACTCGATCATCAAAATTAATCTTTTGAACACTTCTTTCCAGCGTTCAACTTCATTTTTATGATCCTGTCACACTGTCAATAGTTTTGCCCAAATGTAGTCGCTTACGAAATTCTGTCTATGACTGAAATGCTTTCATGTGTCCTGGAGATTTTTCATGTTCTGATAAGAGTTCAGGTAAATGTTTCCAATCAGAATAACCTGAATTAGTAGTTAAAGAAGACCGAATTGTACTAAAAGGCGTCTACGATAATTGTTCACAGTAAATCTGCGGCCGTCTTTATTCACGGGAAACTCAATGTTTGTAATTTTTTCTGGTCCACGTTGAACTAAAAATTTGACGAATGTTGTCTCTAATGTATATCGGCCATGCTACAGGATCGTGTGGTACCAACAATTCCTCCTATTATCACTGTTTCTTAACTTTAACTGGTGATTCTGTCATTTTTATGAGTTTTTCTTGATTTTCATCATCAGAATGTGATTCATTCTCCTCACCACTGATTTGTTTTTCTTTAAACTCAACACTTGAAGTAGGCAACTGTGATATGCCAACCAAATCCTCCTAAAAATAACATACAATTGAGACTATTCTAAATGTTGCTGTTTACTGTCGATTACTTCTAGTTATAAAACTTATTATTATTACTATTTGCACCTATCTGAGACGAATTAGATACCAATGATGACGTGTTTGTCGAGATATGAGGGATGGCGCTTCAACTAAACATGAACTCATTGCACTCGCTTGTTTTTCTACTTCAGAAGCTTTTTGTTACTTTCGTTTTCAATAAAATGAACCAGAATGCTTTTTTATGTCAGACTATTTGCCACAAACGTCAAAAATCACGTGTTGATAAAAATGAAATCACAATTCCTATAGCCTGAAGGGTGCGAAGTAGTGCGAACTGTTGCTAAGTCGTCACAATACTGAAGACTGATGGACTGAAGACTGACATTGTAATAACTAATAACGCACGCGCACTTGCGCAGCGAGAGCAGCTGAGCCTATTCTCAATGCGTAGGGGAGGAGGAAAAATTGTACTTTAGGTAAAGTGCTCGGATTTTTTGAAATTTTTACCAAAAAGTAGCCTACATGCCACTGATCATAAATATGCAATAAAATTTTGTCGCTCTCAAAAACTGAATTTTTTAAAAATAATTTTCAAAAAAATTTTGAAAATTTTTGGGTCGGTTTTTTATGCATTTTTGCACGTTTCAGACAATTCTAAGACTTTTATTTTTCAGTGAGAAAAATTTTTGGGCCACCTAACCTAACTCTAACCCAACCAAATACGTCAGAGGTGTGACACAAGAAAGCGAGGAAGTTGAAAGAAGAAAGTAAGAGCAGGTGGGTTTGTTGTGTTTTTGTGAAATGGATCACATTCGACAAGTTTTTTTAAGAAGAAAATTGTAATAACTGTAACCTACCAACCAACACCGTTCACCCCCGACAACCAAAAAAGAAAAGTGTGAAATGTCGACGGAGCTTGGGTGTTTGGGGAATTGAAAGGGGGTTAGGCAGGGTGTTCATGGAAGTCGTAAACGACCGTACTGCGGACACCCTGTTGGCATGTATTGAAAAATACATAGAACCGGGAACCACCATTTATTCCGATTGCTGGAAAGGGTATTCCGGGCTCACCGACCACCCCAACTACACCAACCTGCAGGTGAACCACTCCCTCCATTTCAAGGACCCCGAAACCGGAGTCCACACCAACTCAATCGAGTCCACATGGTAACCTAACCTAACCTAACCTAACCCCCACTATTCTAGGCGACACGCCAAAGCGAGCGGCCCCTATGCTAACCGGCAGAAGACCTTCCTGGGAGGATACCTCGCCCGGTATATTTTCCTCAAGATGGTCAAATCTTTGAATCAAGACCCACTGATTCTATTCTTCATGCTTGCCCGAGACCTGTACGACCCAGCCATGCCTGTTCCACCGATCGAGACTGAAGAAGGAGACGACCCTGACGATTTTGATATGCAATTTGATTTTATATAATTGTCTTAGAATTGTCTGAAACGTGCAAAAATGCAAAAAAAACCGACCCAAAAATTTTCAAAATTTTTTCGAAAATTATTTTTAAAAATTCAGTTTTTGAGAGCGACAAAATTTTATTGCATATTTATGATCAGTAGACCAAGGGCTATCACTGGTAAAAATTTAAAGCAATTCCGAGCACTTTACCTAAAGTACAATTATACTTATTGTAATAGAAATCTGGGTTTGATATATCCTCAGATGACAGTTTCCATTCATTTTTGATTTGTTTCAACTCGTATGGCATCGTAAACAGCGAACATGTGGTTGTATTGAAATTTAACTTACAATATCAATTAAACTAGTGAAGATAGATATAGGGAATCTAATAGACGTTTGATAGGTGTAGCTTACGCTCTACCGTGTAGTATGTTATTTACGCTGTAATAAAAAAATTATTTTTCATGTTTGATTTTTCAATTTTCACCGCCGATTAGGCGCCACTTCCGTTGCGGCGCTCCCGGGTGGGCGCCGGGTCGCCCGGGCATTAAGCTGCCCCTGTCCGTAATATTACTTATGGTTTTCGACAAAGGCATAAACCTAGTGAGTGGGATCCTTGAGGTACACCATTATATTAAAAATGTTAGAAAAAGAATAGTTATTTTAATAAACCTTCTGTAGTAAAGATCATAGGTATGCGTAATTTAATTTAATCGCATTCATAAATGTAAACAATGTAGATCTTTACTAAATGAAAATTAATTATTAAACTTTCAAAACTACGTTATAGCAGTGAGTGTTAAAATCTGTTCATAATAATTACAAAATTCAAACATTCTTTTTTGTCGGAACTTTACAAAGCCCTTTGCTGTCGTTTTGACCTTTTTTTACTATGTTTATAAATGAGACAACAAAAGTTTTAGATTACTTTAATGCAAAACAGGTTTAATAGCCACATAAAAGTTTTTGGATTACATTATTTTCATGAGTTACTTTCTGGTGGACGCAAAAAGAAAAAAATAGCCTAAATTTAATGTCTTTTGGTAGTCAAAAATAAATGTGTCGTTACAAATAAAAAATGAGTTTTATTTATTTAAGATTTCGTTTAAAAATTAAAGGCGCCTGAAAAACGATTACGTATGTATAATGTTTCAGGAGAAAGCACATTATCCATTCAGAAATTAATTGAGCGTTATATACGTAAAAGGTTTGAATTGATCCCACTCTTATAAAAAAGTAATTGATTTATTCTAAAAATTTTCAGGGTACATTAAATTCTAAAAGAGAAAATGTCACGTGAAACATTCAGTTGAAACGAAAAAAGCTCACCCTACTTACGACGCCATTCAATTCCTGTGAATACAAATGACCGGACCGTCGAACTAACTGAATGTTTCGCATTTTACGGTAAAAGTTGTGCAGGGGTTTTAGATATTTTTTTCTTACTTTTTTTTGGGGTTTAGTAATTTAGTTAAGAATTTTTGGAATTTCACTACGAGGGTCATCGATATCGTGTTTAGAATGTGATGAGAATAGAACAGATCCGTATCAAGAAACAATCAACGAAAATCTTTCCCTTTGGGTTTAACGAGATCCCTTAAATCCCATTGCATGACTGGACGCTATAATTCTTTAATGCAACCGAAGGAAATTGTCGATATTCGTTTCTTTTTCGACCAATAGAATCTTTAACGTTAAAGCATAATGAACGTTACATCATGTT
Source organism: Abscondita cerata (assembly GCA_030710515.1). Taxonomy (NCBI): domain Eukaryota; kingdom Metazoa; phylum Arthropoda; class Insecta; order Coleoptera; family Lampyridae; genus Abscondita; species Abscondita cerata. The sequence goes on from JALBCR010001997.1 coordinate 242,675, forward strand.
TATCGTTAAATTAATAAGTCGCTCGGCGGAGTTGTATTAAGTTTAACAATACTTTTGTCAAAGAAAAGTTTGCGTTTCCGGGAACTCCATAGAGGGAACTTAATTTTCAACCGCGTTTTGTTAAATGATGAGTCGTTAAGAATTTTGTTAAAATTGAATAAAAAGTAATTAACAATGTGCGGTGTTTTATTTTAATTAAAAACAACCCTTTGTTTATGAATTCATTCGTAAAGGCGCGATAACATTTCGAGATATGAAAGAGAAGAGGTCTGGTTTATCATCAAGAACAATGCCTGGTCGGAGATAAGTCCATTAATTCGGATTCTATTAGCACGGCGACGAGTAACTGCGAGATAAGCGCTAATCTGGAGAATCGGGGTTACAACCCGATTCACACTTCCGAAAACTTAACATTTACCCCGTTTTTCGTTCTAAACTATTCTTACTTCGCCCGCAAAACGTGAGATAATCTCTACCGTAGATCCACTTACTAAAAAATCTTCGAGAAAGATTCAACTGTAATTTTTTTCTTTACGTGTCGTTTTTATTGCGGTTTCTTTTTAGGTTTTTTTATACGTTCTTAGCTTTTATGGCTTCTAATAACGAAATGTTATTAAGGCGCTTTAACCGAACTTGTGTTTTTCAACGACGAAAATGTTTTCATCTTTTACCAATTACTTATATTTTATTGTAGTTGAAAATGAGCTTCCGTCCCGTACTTGGAATAATTTCATTTTCTTGCTCCCATTTGCCTAACAAGAAATTAATAAAAAAACTAAAAATGTAAAAGTAAAATCTATGAAGTAGAAAAAGGCAAAGTCTAAAGTTCTGAGAAAAATCCATCAAGAGTAACTTCTTTAGAAAGCAAGTTCCCGCAAGTTGCGTAAATAAATAAAAAGTAGTTTTAAAGAAAAATCAACTTCAAGTTTTGAGAGTCGGTTAGCCTCTTTTTTGTTCGTGTTTAATGTTTAAAGTTTTAATAGCAGCATCCAAACAACACACACTACACACGCTTGAATTGTTTTTCAAAATAAAATTTATAAAGTATGTGATTGGTGTTTATTTTTGATAAATAATATGCAAATTGAGAAATAAATTTTGGGACACAGATTTTGAGTGCATAATGTACGAATTGTGCCCTTGGAGGACAATTATAATATTAAAACTAAATGTAATTATAGTTTAAGAATTACAGTAAGTTTTGTCAACTAATGTTAAAATGGTATGAAATCACGAAAAATTTTTTTAATGTATTTTTAATCACAATTTATTTTAAATAGATAAAACAAGGTAACGACAGTATAGAGAAATAAAGGGTTTCCAGCGGGGGCCGGGGGCGGAGGTTGGTGGTTCATTTTTAAAGACATTGAAACGGACACGAGAAAATTTAAGATAGTTTATACAAAAAAATAACGTTATTGAAATACTTGAACTGAACTTATCACGCTATAGTTAATTTTTAACAAAGAAATCTCCTAATTAATTAAATATTAATTAGGAAAACACACATTTTAAATAATCTCCTGCACTTTTAACTCAGTTTCTCTTTTAATAGTTTTACAAAACGGTAATTGAACGTACTTCAAATAATCTTCCCGTCAATTTAATAATTCAAAGCCTTTACGTTTGTTTTATTTAACTTTACGAAAAAGTTAATAAAGTTCATAAATACTTTAAGCGGTAGTTTAGGAATCTAAGCTGCAATTCATTTGTCAGATGCTGGAGTTGCACAACGAAGAGTCGATGATTACAAAGGCGGGATGATTGAATAAAACTAAGTAATTTTTTTAATACGAACCCTTCATAAGTGGTATATGGTACGGGATCGTCACAAAAATTTGCAGAATTACAAAAGAGAGTTATTACTTAACCTCCCACGAATCGTCGATTATTATTTCCTTTTTAATATAAAGAAAAATCTTGAACTGGGATAAATCACATTTAACACATCTACATAAACAAAACTTAACTTGAATCCCGTTACCACAAGTGAGCCTAAAACGAAATTGGTAACTGCCAAAACTTCTGACCGATTGACTTAAACCGACATTTACAACATACTTTTATGTTATCTGCACATACTAGCCTGATGATCCTACGAATTAAGCCAAAGATAAAATGAGAATTACCCATGTGAAGTTAGCTCACATAAATTCAGCCATAAAAATAGAATTTTTCTGTAACGCTATGTAAATATTATCTATAATACAGCTCTACAAAAAAAAAAAATTTTGTTGCCCTGGATATCTTAGCAAATTTTGATGTTTTCAAGTGCCCAGATTACGAATTTATTCATGAAATTATTGGATGTGCTCTTGTTTTCATGATTATATTGCATATCTTATATTTTGATCAATTATCGGCTTGATTGCAATAAAAAAATTTTCCAGCTATGATTAGGGTTCTGCGCACCTTTTTCGCGCATACAAATATCACGTGATCCCCGCGCTTAGGCCCATATCCAGCAGAACAGCTGATCTCAGTTATTCGACATATTGAAGTACTTAGACGTGCATCTGTATAAGTTGCCGTGTGTCAATACTTTGTTTCGTTTACTGAATTTTCATTCTAATATATTTTTCTTGTCTTTTAAAACATGAGTTCATCACGAAGAAAGTGTAAATATAGTACTGATTTGTTTTGTTATATTTGTGGGGTTTATATAACGAAAAACGAAAGAGAAATATCACAGACTTCGTCAAGGAGACTTATGCCGAATATTTCGGTTTTAAAATGGATAAATTAGATAAGGCATGGGTTCCTCATAAAGTCTGTAAGTCTTGTGTTGAGTCTTTACGGTTGTGGAGGAAAGGAGAACGTGCTGGATTAGATTTTGGTATTCCTATGATCTGGATGGAGCCTAAAAATCATTTCGATGATTGTTACTTTTGCGTAGTAGATGCGAAAGGTTTTAATCGAAACCAAACGTGGAAATATCCAGATTTACAGTCTACAAAATGTCCTGTTTTACACAATGAAAATCTTCAGCGGCCTATATACGTTTCAAAAGTAATTCGGATACCCTCAGAAACAATGATGTTGCCAAATTCACAGAAATCTGTACAGTCTACCAGTGGAAGTGAATGGGAGGGTGAAACATCTACGCCAAAGTTATTTTCTCAAAATGAACTCAGTGATTTAATACGTGATCTGAATTTATCAAAAAAGGATCGGAACTGTTAGCTTCAAGATTGAAAGAAAGAAATTTATTAGCACCGATGGTAACAATTACCACATATAGAACACGCGAAAGTGAGTTACTACAATACTTTAGTGAAAATGAGGAACTAGTGTACTGTAATGATGTCGCGAAGCTGCTTCTGGATATGGGCTCAAAGGAATACAAACCTACTGAGTGGCGCCTATTTATTGACAGTTGTAAAGAAGTTTAAAATGCGTCTTACTGCACAATGGAAATAAATATGCATCAATTCCGATTGCCCATTCTACAAAACTCAAAGAAGAATACGAAAATATAAAATTAGTTTTAGAAAAAATTAATTACTCGGAGCATCAATGGTCGATCTGCGTGGATTTCAAAATGGTTAATTTTTTACTCGGTCAACAAAGTGGATACACGAAATACCCTTGCTTCATTTGCATGTGGGACAGTAGAGCAAAGCAACTTCATTGGAAACAAGATGTTTGGCCTGTAAGAAATTCTTTAACGGTCGGTAAAGCCAATGTAATCACGGAGCCGTTGGTAAGCAGAGACAAAATCATACTTCCACCATTACATATCAAGTTAGGAATGATGAAGCAATTTGTGAAAGCGTTGGACAAGGAAGGAGATTGTTTCAATTACATTTGTAGAAAATTTCCGAAGCTTAGTATGGAAAAGTTGAAAGGTGGAATATTTGATGGTCCTCAAATACGGCAATTGATGAAAGATACAGATTTTATCAAAGCTATGACTATTCCGGAAAGTGAAGCTTGGAAAAGTTTCGTGTTGGTAGTTGAAAATTTCCTAGGTAACCATAAAGCACCAAATTATGAAGAAATTGTGCGAAGTATGCTGACAAACTTTCAGACTCTTGGAGCAAATATGAGTATCAAGTTACACTATCTCCGCAATCATCTGGACAAATTTCCGGATAATCTAGGAAATTATAGTGAGGAACAGGGAGAGCGGTTCCACCAGGATCTAAAAGTGATGGAAGAAAGGTATCAGGGTCGATGGGATAGCCACATGATGGCAGATTACTGCTGGTCCTTAAAAGAGATTGTCCGCTGGAAAATTATAAAAGAAAAGCTCTTAAAAAAGGCGTTTTATAGAAATATAACCTGTTTTCGACATTTTTCTTTCCTTTTACTCGATGTAAAATCCCTTATTTATCAAAACATAACTGACGTTATTAATATATATGTTATTTTGTTTTAAGTTTTCTGATTCTTGTAACGCAAAATAAAAATAAATTTTTAAATAAACCAGAGCAAATCTTACAAAATCATCGATATTTTCATGAATCGTGAGCATAAATATATCCAAAATCGATCTTATATCCTGGGCAACAAAACCACTGTAGACCAGTGTAATGAGTTATATGTGTATAACTACTAAAACAACAAATAATCCCCCCAAAATATTCTTAACATTTATTTATAATAAAAAAAAAAAAAAAAAATAAAAACCACGCCCCCTCACAAAAAAAAAATTTATTTTTGAAAGGGGAACAATAATTTTGTGATAAATACAAAATTTTTTTTTTTTATAAAAAAAAAATTTTTTTTTTTTAATAACATTCCTTCTGAAATATTTTTCAAATCTTAATTTAATTTTATGGTACTCCAACGCTCCTTACGGTAGGCAATCAAACGTGCTTGTTACGTGGGTTATATCTACGCAAAATTCGTATTCCGTCTTTTTATTCTAGAAGTTAGCATTGTACGGACATTTTCAAACATGTTCCTTCGGATAATTACTATTTTTCTTTATTTGTCAATTAACAAAATTTAAAGGAAGGTTTGTAAATATTCATAATTTAACGGACGAAGCTGTATTATGGTCTGTTTTATGGCTTACTAATTTGAAAGACATCTCTGTCCTAATTACGTCTTTTTGTTTGCTATTTCTTTAACCTACTATTTTTTTCGTCATTGTCGTGACTGGTGCTTGGACCGGTCCATTATATCTCGTCATGGAATGGCCGTGCTGTTATATTTTATGTTCTTATTTACCTTCTATAATGTTTACACACTTAATCAATATTATTACAGAGTATTGAGTTCTTATTAGGTTTGTGACCAGAAACAGGCGCTAGTGGTGTAAGTTTTTATTAATCAATTCAATATTTCGTCGATAAATTATCGACTTCTTTAGGAAATTCAAAGGTACTGTAGTCGATAATTAATACAAGAAATATTGAATTTATTAATAAAACTTAGACCACTAGCGGCTGTTTCTGATCAGAAACCTAATAACAACTCAATATTCATTATCTAGACTAGAGGCGCTCAAACTTGAAATGCTGGCAATCTACCTCAATACATACCGATTTTTATATTTTTATCTCATTCGTGGTCTAAAATAAGGGTAAGTTTGTTTAACATTGATTATTCGAAAAATTGGTACTTGTTGACATACTTGCAAATAAACAGTTTTCAAACGCAAATATCCGTTAGATGCTTTTTTACGCTAATTAATTATTAGTTGGCTGTGCTGGTGGTCGAGAATTCACTTCAAACATGCCGGACTGCTTAAACTATACAAATAAAATCATTTGAATTCATTTATTATTTATGGGGAATACAACAAAGTTTTGTCAAGAACATCTGAGACGTTTACTACCCGATACCCAGAAAAACGAAAACCACCACGAAGCGCAGTAAGAAAGATTATAGAAAACTTTCAAGTTATACAAACTTAACCTTATTTTGGATCACGAATGAGATAAAAATATAAAAATCGGTATGTTCCATTTAAAAAAAATGGCCTTTGACGATTTTCAAAACTACTATTTTTCAAACACATTTTATAATTTTTTTTGACAATTTTGCTTAAATGCCTTTCAAACGGACCCAACTTAAAATAAAAAAATGCACAAACCAAGTAAAAAAGGTTTTTGAATAGTTGATAATTCAAATTAGTTTTTGGTCTGCAAACGCCAATTTTGACATAAAACATTAAATAAGTCAGAAAGATTGAGATGAGGTATGTGACATTGTACATAAAATATGCCTAAAAATTAGACGTAGAATCTAAAAATGTAGTAATATATAGGGTGTTCTATTTAAAATAAGCAAGTTGATACATACTTCCGGTAAAACCGGAAGTTCTACCATCTTTAAAATGGTTGAATGACCCGCATTGACTTTGGCATGTTCGCATATTTTCAAAATTTTTCTACGTATAGTTTTTCCATAAACAATCGCGGCGGTTTTCGGTGAACCACCCTGTATACTTAGTTTAGCTTTGTAGTAATTATTTAATAATTGTAACTTGTTATTAATTTATTTTAGCTTTTAATTAGGCAAAATAACCCAATTTCGATATCTGTTGTTGTCCGATACACTTGTCAGAGAATTTTTTTATTTGTGCAAACCGACGTGGGTTTTGTGACAATTAAAACTCGACTCGATCTTCGCGTTTCTCGCTCTGCTTTTTATCAACTTGGGCACATGCCACTTTGATAGTTACTTAAAATTATGGGAACTAATTTTCTAATGTTATCAATAAATGGCTTAATATTAGTATCAAACGATTTGGCATTTTTTCTTTTTTTTTGATATAAGATACTTGTGTGCAATTTTCTATCATTGTTTTGTAAATTTTAATTTTCTCGTCAAGGTTTTCATTGCGGCTCAATGCCTGATCAAAATTTTGAATATGAGAATCAATTCCTTGAGTGCGATATCCCTCTAAAACATGTTCTTTACGGTTTCCTCAAATTAATTTTATTGCAATTACAGGTTAATTGGATTTCTACAAAAACGAATTTTCTCATAAATTTTTGCACAAAGATATTGAAAATGGGTACTGTTTCTTGTTCACTACATCAATTTACACTGCTGAAGTGTTTTTAAGGGTTAGCTCACTGACATAACGGAGATGAAACATCATTCACCTGTATTCTAAGGTAGACGATGGTTTTAAGTTTTGCTTTTTTGTGAATAATAGCCATCAAACACTTTCAATATCGGTAAGCGTTGTTTTGGCAAACAAAGACTTTTAATCACTGACATTTTGAGAAAGAAAGAGGCTGGTGCCAAGACTTGTTAAAGCGAACTATCTCACCACTTGCTGATTTGAATGCCTTTCACCACTTAAGTTTTTTTTATTAACAAATAAACTGGTTACATTAGCACCGAAAAGTGCGTCGAGTCCCGGAAGTGCAGAAGCGTTTAATGCTCCCATTGCTTTGACGGCAGAAGTCACCTGAAAGTATCTTTTCATTCTATGCCCAAGGTAAATTCCACAGTTTTGTGGAAAGATGAGATATCTCCTAATAGCCAAAACTATAACATCAGTATTTGCTGAGTAAATATGCAGAGTGTTAACCGTTATGCGTGCTAAGTATACTCTATGGAGAATGATTCTGGTATCTGTCTCTTTTTGTGTAGTTATTAGGGTAGACACATCCACAGCAAGTGATGTTGCTACCTTATCTCTCCAACTTACCCCAAAATGACATCTATTTGCCCTGCTGTACTCAATAACATCTTCAGCAAGAATGCAGTTAGTCCTGTCTTACTATAGTCATGTACCAACAGTTCATTCAATGAGATGTTTGCAATTTTGTTTTTCGGAGATATTTTGTATTGGCTGTGTTGTGATCCTCTCTATCATTTCACGCTTTAATGCTAGTCAAAAACTATATAAACTTAAGTAAACATACTGAACCTTTCAGCAATCCATTTGGAAAAGTGTTTTCTGAAATCGTTGCACGTTTTCCTTGAAGCTGGCTTGCGGTATTTATAAATCATTGCCGTGCCATCAACGATTGCAACTTTCTTCAGCGTAACAGGTGCAGAAATACTTACTTAGGTGTACTCTTCAGTTGTAGTTTGTAAACATCCAACACAGCCATCAGCTTATATTTAGCCACACAACGATGCATTTTGCGGTCAGCAGCAAATAATAATCTTGCCAGAGTGTAAAATTCTTACATGCTTATGCTTGACCCCACACCAATGTTGGTGCGGTTTTGTGATGCAATTAATAACCTTGATGTCAAAAACATGCCAGATTTTAGTGCTATTGTTTTCTCTTTCAGAACAAAATTCACTCTCTTTGCTATTAAACCACATGTTTTTAAATTACATTTCTTCATAGGTGCTCAGAATTTTATATTATTTGTCTGCACACGTTGCTGTAAGACCATATCAAACAGTTGCTGACCGGTTTCTGATATATCATCAAATGAATTCTGCACGTCCTTAGGGAAAACACAATGTGTAAGAATGTGAACAAGTTTCTGGTCTTTTCAAGCATTTTCTCTGTTTCGCTTCCTATTTTAGTCATTTAGGATTGGCTAGAAAAAATATATTCCTAGCATTTCGTTTAGAATTATTTAAACTAAACCACCTTAAACTTTGAGATTTCTGCTTTTGATGCTTCAGTGCTTCGTCTGAACCAAACGTACAAAATGACAATGCGACCTAATTCCCTTTTGCAAAATGCTTGCAAATGTTGATATTAAAATCTCAATGTCTACAGTGCAGTATTATATTATCATATTATATTATATTATAAAAATTTTTTTAATTTTTTTTTTATCTTATATCTCACTGAGTGCTTAAAACCCTGTAAACTTTTCAGATATTTTAGATGGTTTACCGTCTGGGTGTGTTCGTTGCAGGATTGACAAGATGGTGGGTCTGACGAGGTAAGTATATGAGCGTGGGTAAGTGCGGTGTGGCCTATTCTCATTCTTGTAACTTTAACCCGATCACATCTGCTTACCTTAACGGGACATTTTCATTTACTCACGTCTCTTTTTATTTTCCTTAGGTGGTTGTTCGTCTCAGTGAATTCATCCTGCCATTTCTGTATTACCATCTTTTTAAGGGCCTTCTTTACACTATCCGGAGTATGAATACTAGCGTCGGTAGTGTTTAAGTGTGATGCCTTGTGCGCCGCTTTATCTGCCACTTCATTTCCGGCGATGCCGCTGTGGCCCGGTACCCATACTAGGCTTACCCTCTTACCACAGCTTTTAAGGTGTGCTAACGTGTCCGTCATTATTTGCGACATTGGGTCATAGGGGCATATCTTGCGCATAGACTTGATTGTAGTCATTGAGTCGGTCACTATGAGATAATGCTTTGGCATGGAAAAATCTGCGTATCTTAGCGCCTGCCAAATAGCATATTGTTCGGTTAGGATTGTTGTAGCATCCGGCGGTAACGACCAGGAATATGCTTTTCCGTCTACCACTACGGCTGCTCCCGCACCTCGTTGAGTTTTGGACCCGTCGGTGTACACAACAACTGACTCACGGTAAGTATTAAGAATATTTTTGAATGTTTTACGGTACTCTTCGGGTGTGGTTTCTTTTTTAGATAACAAGCTGAGATTGCTCAAAAATGTTGGTTTTTCTGTCTTCCACGGCGGAAATTCAGGTAACTTAAGTGGTAGTAGGTGGGGAATCGTTAATCCGAATTCAGTGCACAGCTCCAGCGCCCGTACGCCGGCCGGTCTTGAAATTGTTGGCCTTTTGAGATATTTACTCCTGTGCCTGAACAGGACGTTAAAATTTCGGTGATTGGGTTGTGACCTTATGTTGACTACGTAACTGGTAAGTAGTTGTGCACGTCTACTTTGCAGTAGTAAAACACCGGATTCACTTTGTAGGCTCACGACCGGGCTTGTCCTAAAGGCTCCTAAACAACACCGTAACGCCGAATTTTGGATCGGGTCCAGCAATGCAAGTGTCGTCTTACGTGCTGACGAGTACACGACAGAACCGTAGTCAATTTTGGCGAGGATCATCGAACGGTAGGTGTCGAGCAGCGACTCCGTTTCTCCTCCGAATCTTGTTTCCCAAATTGCTCTTAGCGCATTCAGAGCGGGCTTGCACCTTTGTACGAGGTCAGTAATATGCGGTTTTCAGGTGAGCTTCAAATCGAAGGTAAGTCCTAGAAATCGAGTTGTTTCTTTACATGATATTGGCATATCTTTTATATATAGCAGCGGTCCGTAGTGCGGTCTTCTCATACGACAGAAATGGACGCATTGAGTTCTCTGAGCGGAAAACCGAAAACCAGTTGTTTCGGCGTTTCGCAAAATGAAATTAATCGACTGTTGTAGTTTACTGACTATTGTACGCATTTCTGGATCCGAAAAAATATGGCTAGATTGTCTACATACAGACATCTGCTTACTGATGCATCTACGGACGCTGCTATATCATTCACCGCAACTGCAAATAGGGTCACGCTAAGCGTGGAACCCTGCGGCACTCCGTTTTCCAAGATCCTCCTTGATGATAATGCATTTCCGATTCGGATTCTGTCATCTAAGAAAGAGGCCACAAATTTCAGCACGTTACCTGTCAGTCCCCAATCATAAAGCTTGCGAATGATTCCGTAGCGCCATGCCGTGTCATAGGCTTTTTCAAGGTCAAAGAAGACAGCGACTGAATGCTCTCCCTTTCGGAAACTTTCTAATATTTCCTTCTCCAGGTATACGTGTTTCCAGCTGCCACATGATCCGATTACTAACAATTTTTTCCAGAAGTTTGCCTAAACAACACGTTAGGCTTATGGGTCTGTAACTAGCGGGTTTTATGGGGCCTTTTTCTTCCTTCAGGATTGTAATGATAACGACTTCTTTCCAGGCGGCCGGGTAGGTACCTTCGTTCCATATTTTGTTGACAAGAGCGAAGAGCGGTTCTTTCAGGGACGGCAGCCCTTTCCTCACAAACTCGTAAGGGATTCCATCAGGACTTGGTGCGGACTTTTTGTATTTGACTAAAGCCTCTTCCAACTCGGACATGTTAAATAGGGCGTTGATGGGTAAGTTATGTTGTTGGCCGCTAAGATCTAAGGGTATTTCTCTTACGGTTTTGTGCTTAGAAAGGATGGCTGATAGTTTTCAGAACTGCTGACTGCCTGGAACTGATCGGCGAAAGCTTTCTCAACGTCAACTGCAGTCTTTAAAACGTGTCCATTTAGTTCTAAATTGATCGCATTAATATGTTTCTTGGTTCCTGCTACCGCTTTAATTTTACGCACACATCCGCGATCGGTGTCGATCTATTAATCGACGACACGTACTCACGCCATGAGGCTTTTGCTCTCCAACATTGTTCGGCGAGCCTGCGCTCTAGATCTTTTAAACGAGATCAGGTTTTCTAACGTCGGGTGCCGCTTGAATGCGTTAAATAAGCGTTTCTTTTCCCTTATAACCAACTGTACTCGATGGTTACACCATGGAACCGGCGTACGTCGTACTGTACCTCCTCCCATAGGTATATTGTTTTCTGCACCACGGGGAATGGTTGAGCTAAGAACTTCCACTATCTTGTCAACAGAGCCCGATAATTCTGGTATTACCAGAGCGTCTCTGTAGCTGTTCCAGTCAGCGCGTGACAGCAGCCACTTTTTTGGGGCGATGGAAGGTAAGTATTTCATTCCAATTGACATGGCTATAGGGAAGTGATCGCTGTCATGCAGGTGATCTAATGTGGACCACGCGATCTTGTGGGCGACGTCCGGCGTGCAGAAGGACAGATCTATAGCGGAAAAGTTGTTAGACCTGGTGTTCATAAACGTTGGAGAGCCATTGTTGAGCAAAACGAGTTGGTTGTTGTCGAGGATGTGTTCTACGCGTCGCCCGGTAACGTTAATGCTGGCAGATCCCCATAAATGGTTGTGGGCATTAAAATCCCCGACTACGAGGAACGGTCGTGGTAATTGTCTTAGTACGGCTTCAAGGTCTTGCGGTCTCCACTCCGCGTTAGGTAAGTAGACGTTACAGATTGTAAAGTTTACTGGTGCTAATAAACGGATTGCTATTGCCTGCAGGTTTGTGATAAGATTGACTTCCGACGCCCGTACGTCATTCCTGAGAAGAATCGCTACCCCTCCGCTGGATCTGACTGCCTGGACATCTTTTGCAAGATTTTATAATCTTTAAGGGTGTACTGTTGCTGAGGAGCGAAATGTGTCTCTTGCAGACACATAACATAGGGATTATAATCCCTGATCATCAGCTTCAGTGAACAGTATCGTCGTATGAGACCGTTGCAGTTCCATTGAATAATTTGTTCGTTTTTGTTATTCGTTATAAGATTGGAATTAAATTAATGAATAAAAAGGGCTAACGTAGTACACTTACGACGAACGAACGACTAGTAAATGACAGATATGTGTAAATAGATAATCTGGACAAACACTGATAAATAAATAAATAAATAATTTGGACTACAAACATAAATATCACAGATGTTAATCACAGTTTAGGAGGGCCCTTTTGGGGTTTTCCTTTAGGCCACCCTTTTTCTTTTGGTAGTGGTCCGGAAGTTTCAGAGTTATCCGATAACTCGTCTTTCGTTGTATAATTTACACTTCCTTTGTCCCTTTTTTTCCTTTTTTCAGACCCCACGTCCGAAAGTGTGAAACCTTGACTGGAAGCAGAGTTCCGTCGCGATCTCGTAGCTGGCGGTTGGAATTGAGGCAGTTGGATAATTGGTTGCGTGCTCTTAGGTACAAATACCTCTTTTAGCACCGATACCAAGGTAGGCACTAATTCTTTCACTAGTAGTGAGATATCAACTTGACCTTTCTTTTCAGCGGCTTTGGCATAAGAAACACCGTGTTGTGGTGTTGTAATAACTATTTTCCTTCTTGCTTGGGGTAGGAAGTTTTTCTTTAACTCTAATTTCTTGGATTGCCGTTTCTTGTTTAAATATTGGACAGTTTCTGGAGATTGCCTTATGCTGCCCTTTGCAGTTTACACACTCTATAGGTTCCTCGCAGGGTTGACCTTTGTGTAGTTGCTTTCCACAAACGCAGATTTGAGGGTTTTCGCACCGTAGAGCCGTGTGGCCAAACTTTTGGCACCTGAAACAGCGCATAGGTGCTGGGATGTAAAGTCGCACTGGGACGGATAAGTAGCCGACTTTAATCTTTGAGGGGACGTTAGGAGTATTAAATGTGAGTACATGATTTGGCGTGTCTTTAAGTTTGCCATCTACCCTTTTTAATTCGCCTGACTTCAGTTACTTCTTGCTTCTTTAGTTCGGACCATATCACTGCCGTAGTGCACACCAACAGATCCTGACAATATATGACACCTTTACTATGGTTCAGGACAGCATGGGGTTAACCTCAATCTTTGACTCACCTAATCTCTCCGTTCGTAGGAGTTTACTGGCTTGTGCTGAGCTCGCAGTTTTGATTAATAATCCTTCTTTAATCTTCTTAACATTTTTAGCATCACCAATCAAACCGTACAGTTGTCTCTGGATGAGAAAAGGACTATCATTACTAAAGTCGCCTTCGACTTTTTTTGACGATCAGGAACCGGGGTACCACCGCCTTTTCTGATTCGTATGTGGTTTTTCTGGGGGCCCGCGCCGCGATGTAAGGTCATCTTTATTGGGCTGACGTCCCGCATCAGAGGTAGCCCTAACGCATCCGAGGCATTGCATAATGTGCTAATAACCAAATTTTGCATTTTAAAGCTTCTGCCAGCTCGCAGAGTGTGACCCGTCCACCTTGAAAGAGCTCTGCCGTGCCGCCAACTTAATGACAGCAGTATCAAGGTAAGGGGATTTGATACGACAGTGGTCCCCTGACCCACTGAAGAGCTCGGAGCCCCGGGTTCGCTAAGCCCGTACCTGCATGCAGGCTTCCTGGGGATTATATTATATTATATTATATTATATTATATTATATTATATTATATTATATTATATTATATTATATTATATTATATTATATTATATTATATTATATTATATTATATTATATTATATTATATTATATTATATTATATTATATTATATTATATTTTATTATAGTATTATATAAACCAGCTGGCAACCATATTCCATTTCTTATAACGAAGTGCATTTGTGACTAAAGGATTGCTCTTACCAGAAAAGTGCTGAGGACAAATTTCATAGACAATGTCATGGCAAACAAATGTGGTCCTATGAACTTTTCTCGTAAGACCACCAGTTCTAGTGATAGAGAGCAAAAATATATTTCCGGTAACGGCCATTTTGTTTACCCGATAAGACGTAACGGCACGGGTTTACAAGTGGCCACCATTTTAGACATTGTAACGAAGAAAATGAGACCATGAACGTATTAAGTTTTCAGTAACGAAATAAAATAAAAACGACTTCTTTTGTTGTTGGAGTGTTAAGTGCTGTAAAACGAATGTTCACGGATGATCGATGATGCTTGTACCGAATTAACAAATTGAACGTTTGAAATACGAGCAAACGAAAATTTTGTACAGGACACGTACATTATTCGAACGTATCCAATTATATTTTCAACAAAATGTGTTTAATTTAAATTTTTGAACGTTTAATAAGGTCAAAATCCAGCGATCCCTACAAATTCATTAGTTTTAGCGTTGGAATTGTCGTAGGTCTGAAGTCTAAATTACTTTTGTTCGATGGCTCTCGCCAAATTATTCGGATCATTTACCACTCGTGAAAAATTACCTGCCCTTTTTCGATTTTCATTGTAAGCGTGTATGTGTGTGTGTGTGCTACCTTCATTCGTAAATACGACCATTAGTTCTGTGAAGACGTTTCAGAAGAGGTTAAATTAAACTAATTACTGGCAAATTTCTACAAGGATTAATCAACTAATGGATGAAGTTTTCATAAGAGTTTAGATTTTACGAAAGTACGGCTGTCTTCAGTTCAAGTTTATTACGGCGTTAATTATGAAAATGTTCATTAAAAAGGTTAAAAAGTAATGTATTCGTGCTGCAAATGAAATGAATAATTAAACTTGTGGCATATAAAAGAAATATCATTTTTACAACTTTTCTTAGTGAAACGTTTTGCGTTTAATATATTTTAATTAAGGAGAAAAGTATTTTCATGCTTTTTACAGGACTTTCGCAAACATTTTTACTTTGTTCTTACCTTCCTTTTCTTTGAAATCATTTGAATGTCCCGTCTTAGTCCTTTGTTTAGATATTGCAGTTCTCTTTTGTGCCACGCGATGTGCAAATCTAAAGACAGTTGTAATTCTCCCTGTGTTTGTCGCATTGCTGCAGTTGCCCGTGAGGAAAATAAATTGCTACAACTGCGTATAACTTTGTAAAAGCGAATGATTGCATTTTCCGAGATCGATGGACATTGTCCACCTACTTTAGAAGCCAGAGGCGCACAATACTCGCTTCTACAAAAAAAAAAAGAAAACAACCTTTATTATGAGTTTTTGAAAAGGTATTTTATTTGAAATCGAATAGATTTTTTGTGATCATGTAATTCAATTATTTAATTAAAATGTATTATTATAGGCTTTAAAGAAATTGAAATGTATCTAATGTTTGCTACTTCTTTCAATGGTTCATTGCGATTATATGCAATTCATTACAAAAGCTCTACAGATGGTATCTAGAGTAAGTAGTTTTTAATTATTTTAAAAAGTATTAAAAACGTTTTCTTTCTTGTTCTGTTCTAGGAACAAGGATCAAAAAATTAATGTAATATTTTTTCTACTTTTAAAAATTTAGAACACAGCATGTAAAACAACAATTCATATTATTGTAAGGTATATTTATTAATCATTTTAAATAATTTGGACAGTAATCTACAAAAAATGATGTATTTTTCAATTGTCCCAAAAAAGAGGTAAACCTGCAGTGTCATTTTATATAATTAAAACATTACCCTTAAATAAATTATAAATTGGGAGACAGGTTCAAGGTATTGTTTGTAAGCAGTATAGTTAATCATTTATTGTCGGCAAGAATTTTTACATTTAATTTTTTAATTTTGTTTTTGTTTTTAAGCAATTTATTTAATCTAAATGGTAGCAACTTTATATGTTACTAGGTTAAAAGCCGGTCTACTGACCGATAGGCGACTTGATTGAGAACCCATATAGCATATAGAAAGTATGGCACAATTAATTAATACAAATTGCAAATTTTCCTGAAGGGATGCAATTTACTTGAAAGGAATTTTTAAAATAAAATTTTGTCATGCATATTTGAAACTGTCTTGGTCAGCCCGTCATTTTAAGGTCTCACTTGATGGGTGGTCGTAGTTAAAAAACAGACCTAAGCCTTACCCACATGAGTGGGAAAATGTGTTTTTTTATTAAACGTCGTTCTGCCCGGGGGCATGCCCAAGAAATCTAGCTATCACAACTTGAGGTCACAGTGTGTATAGAAGGAGAAATTAACTTAATTATTAATAAGAATGTTTGCAATTGAGGTGTAAGTGGAAGACAGCTTGTCCTTGAGGTATTTACTGAACCACTTCTTAGAATCCTAAAAATTAACGTTCTTTTGCTAAATATATATTATAAGTTTTGATGATAGGTAAAAATTTTCTCCTATAAATTTTATTTAAATAATTTGTTCTTCTTTGAGAAGGGGCACCAAAAAACCACTAAGTCGTTTTTTTCAGGCAACGCCACGTTTCGTGCAACCTTTAAAGCTTTAAGGCTATTAAATCAAAAAAATTATAAATTTTATTTTGTAATAAACTTGTTTTTGGGAATTATAGCTATTTATTATACAAGGTGTCTGTAAAAGGTCTTTACATACGTCTACCACACATTCCTTAGACCAAAGTAAGCCAATTTAAGTAAACTTATCTCAGTCCAAAGTTGCTTTGTTTAGGCGCTATGTAACGGTTGTAGTTCACAAATAATAAAAGAAAGCGACGGCCGTAGCGGTACAACCTAGAGAGAAAAACAAGACAATTTGGCTCGATGTAGCGCACTAAATTCGTGGAGGATCCAGTATTTGTAGTAGTTAGCACAGCAGTGTCCGGCTTAATTGGTGAGTTGGGAAAGTCCTTGAGGAACTGTAAAGAAATAGACTGCTGCCTAACAAGGCGCCACCTGCTGGGTAATAGAAAATAGTTCAAAGTTTATTAATCTAATACCTAAAAAAAACACAAATCAGAGAACAAATAATAATAGACAAATAAAATAGTAGGAGAATGTGACAAAAATAAGAGAAACTGTCGCATAAGATTACGGGCGTTAGCAACAACAATTTTTTGTTGACCCCAAATTAAAGTTAGCGTTCCAATTGAGGATTAGTTAACTAAGAAGACTCGACGTACACACGTCACTTACACACGGTGACGTAAAACTAACTTAAACTCGGAATAACACGGTAAGTAGCTCGTCAACCCAAAAGGCTTTTTTAATTTAGCTTTAACCTATGTAAAGCGCTTATGGGGCTAGTTAAAACAAAACCGACGTCGGTGGTGGAGTCTCCCCAATAAAAATTTACTTGAATCTAGGGATTCAAACCGTTTAATGCAATGTACGTGAATTCAACGCATTAATCAGTAAATAGGTTACTTAAACTTTAAAACTAGCTGTATCTGTAATTGCAGTCCGAGAATAAAAATCTTGCTAGCGACAGTATTTGACAGCTCCAGAAGGTAGGTAGCTCCAGGATTTCCCTTAGGGGAGGTTTGTAGTAAAAACGGATGGCAAATATGTTCTCTCAAAGTAGCAATTATGCAGCATAAACGACCCTGCAGCCGGTAGAGTTCACCGGCTGTTGGCAGCTTAATTGAATGCGAAACTGTAAAACACGATGAGAATATAAGGTCAACGCACTTGCTAAAGCATACGTCGTAATTAGAACTAACACAACCACTATACACTTATATCTTAATATAAATTCCTTAAAGTGGAGAGAAGAAATAGAGTCACTACCCTTGATTCAATGTGCCGACGTTTTGCCCGACCTATGCGGGCTTCTTCAGGGCTTCTTAAAATTTAGAGCGTGACAGTCACATCTAACATAATATTTAAAAACCAACAAAATTATACACTAAATTAATCACCAAGATTAACAGCGGTCACAAATTAAAAGTTTATAAATTAAAGGGTAGTGACTATTTCTCAACTCCACTTTAAGGAATTTATATTAAGATATAAGTGTATAACTGTAATTTTTGGAGGATAAAATTAATTCAAATTTTAACACAACTACAAAACCAAAGATAGAAAAAAAAAAAGTACTTACGGTGAATGCGATCGGATTTAAATTTAAACACCAATTCAACTTGGAATTATTGAAGCACACATTAATAATTTATGTGTAAAATTTTAAACTACTGAGGCACGCCGAAACACCCAATGTAGAAGGAAGTAGAAAATGTCCGCTCGTTGTCTTCGATATTCTTGTTAATTTTTTATTTTAACCGATGGAAACTTAGCGACATGCGCGGCAAATTCGACTTTTGTTGTAAGGTACTACACACGACACACGTTTTTAAGAAGGCTCCCGACATACGTTTTACTTTTGCAAATAAACCCGTAACAGCTATTCGGCCTTGAAGTTAAAATTTTGAAATTGTTTCTTTATTAGAAAGAGATTTGGCATAGTCACTTGGACAAATGTTTTGAAAAAATTTTTGAAAATACTAATACCAGAAGTGAATAAAACCATTATAAAAATTACAGCTTTTTTGCTGTTTGTAGTATTTTTTTTATTCGATAGAGAATTTAAAAACGATCAAATTATGTCTCTTGTAAAATATTTTTATTTTTATTCGTTTTGAGAAAATAAAAAAAGCTTATGGTGGTGCATTGTAGGTAATTCTAATAAATTAGATTAGTTAATTAATTTTTGTGGCAAATAAATTAAAGGTAAACATTCATGACAATATTTTTTGGTTTTACAATTTTAATACTAATTTTCAAGCCTTTGTGGTTATGCAACTATGAGTACACGCATGTGTTAGTGACTAAATTATAGTCGACACCGTTGGGAAGTGTAAAATCGGCTTATTTTGTATTATCAAATCAACTGATTTTTCCCCGGGTTAGAGCCTTTGCTAGATGCGTCTATGAACTTTCTTTATCTGTACATATATTTTGTTAATGGTACATTATCTCTGATATTTGCTGTCGCTCTCCGAATCCACCTTAAAATTATCTTTTGGTTACTACTGTCTTCTTTATCGCTCACCGTGTCGTTCCAAAAAAGACACAGCAAAACTGCCGAAACCAATGCGAGCTGACCGTTTCTTTTTTTCCAAATAAGTAAAATAATGTTTTGCATGCTTCACTTTATAAAATTGTTTATGTATACGCGTTTGGTCTGTAGTTCGACGCTGAATTACCTCCATAACTAGTTTGCGCTTTTGTACTATAGGTATGTAATTTTTGAAAGATCTTTTGGAAAGTAGCTCACTTAAGTTGCGCTTTGTTATAATAATTAGTGATCGACGTCGAACGCCTAATGCGGTATGAACTTGGCTTATAAATAAATTTTGAATTCACTTTCATATCTGTGAAAGTTCTTTATTTTGTTATTTCACTATTTGATGCGCAAAACCTATCACTTAATACGGTCACGCCCAACCAGTGGCGTAGTTAACGTTGCGTTTATATGTATTCAACCACGCCTAACCAGCGGCGTAATTATTTATTTTTGCGGCAGAGCATAGGTCTACTTATCTAACATTTGATCGTTTTATATTGTATCTGTGTCATATTTATGCCTTTGTGGTTATCTAGTCGTTCTTTTAGCAACAATAATTATATTTCTATCGTTTTTACGGTTTGTTTTCTTTCTTTCTAGTGCCTCCAAAAGATTATCTACACGACCTACTATGTGGCGCCTTAACAACTATTGCTGCAGTGTAAGAGCCTGCGTTCTATCAGTTTGTAAGTACAACCACGACCCCTCTGCGACTAGAAAAGCTAATTTACATCATAAATGGCTAAACCTACTGTTCGAATAAAGACTACAGGTAAACAAATAGAATTAGTAAAAGTTTCTGGGTAAGATTTATACGACGAAGGAAATGAAACTGTATTTTTATAGTAAATAAGAATCTCCAAAACAGTAAAACCGTAGTCTTTATTTGAACAGTAGATTTAGTAATGCAAAATTCATTTGTTTATGAAAGAAATCATAGGCAACTAAATTACTTTATGCTTTTTTTAAACTCACCACCATAAGTTTTTTTTCTCAAAAACGAATTGAAATAATTTTTTTTTATTTATTTAGTTTTGCTAAAATCAGTTACCCTAGAATGAAAAAAAATTGCAGTAGATGCTGTGAGATTTAACAAAAAAGTATCTTAGAGTTGTTCGTAGCGCGCGTGTACTACTATTTCCCTTTATGCAATGCTCCGCCGCGCCGGCCCGGCTCCCCTCACTACTCGGTAAATACGCGCGCGGCCGTTCGGAGCGTAGTTTAACTGCAATTTGGTTAAATTCACAAGTTTTTATCACAAAACTGGAATATAAATGTGGTAGTGTGTAACTTATATTTTCAAAATCTTTTTGAAAAATTGAAATCGGCTTATACCCCAGTATTCAGGCTTCGGCAAAAATAATGCAAAAAAATTCAAATTGCAATCGTACAAAAACTAATTATCCGACAGTTTCAAGTTTTTCCAAAAAAAAGTATTCTCAAAACCTATTATGTCCCAAATGTTCACTGTAACTCGAAAAATGGCGGCTTAATTAATTTTAAAAGAAAAACAAACATGCTCGTTTTTCGGTTTTTCGAAAAAAAACCGTTCGAGTCGTGTTTGTGCTCATTTTGTTTGTATTTTAATTCTCAATGACGTATTTTTACTACATTAATATTGGTTTAACGAAAAACTAAAAAGACGTTTTCCACTAATTTGTTAATCCAAATTAATTAATTACTTGGTGTTGGCTTTATGTCTAAATTAATCTACTCATTGTTCTTGATATGATGGCACATGTCTCTTCCTATTATATTTTTGTACAAATAAGGTACTTTTTGTTCTAGACTTGTCTAAAAGTCGAGTATGATAGGTGGTTCCCACTCTTACTTAGAATCGGTGAGGCATAAAGAAAAGATCTTATAAATTTTAGCATATTCTCTCTGATTCCATAGATGTACATTTTTTTTGTAATATTCCGTATGATCACGTCATATCATATGCCCTCTTTATGTCGAAAAATACAGCAACTAGATGTTCCCAATTTGGGAATGGTTTCCTAGTAATCCAAAATGGTCTAGAGTCGACCTTAACTCTAACAAATTGTTCTTTCCCAGGAACTATTGCAACCTACTGTTTACCATTATTTGCAGTAGTAACTCTACATGCAGTACTTAAGGCTGATAAGCCGATAGCTCACTGGAAGAGTGTAATATTAAGATTCTTTGAGAATAGGCACTATAACGTCTTCTATCCATTTTTTAACATTTTGTTTGAAATAGTGTCTGCGTTTTCTCCATTTTCCTCTCTGTCCTTTCGAGAATTATTATAAAAAACAATAGGAGCATTTTAATAACCTTCAAGTTATTGTGTTCAGCAAGTAAAAAAGTTTTTTCCCATTACGTATGAGATGTGGAAAAAAAAATGTTTATCTACGTTTCGTCTTTAATTATTATAACAAAGAAAATCGTGTGTAAAAGTACAATGTTAATTTAATAAGATTTTCTTTATTAATAATGGATTATGTTATTAAGAGTAAAATTAATCGTTTGAAGTTCATTTTATTTATTGTGGTTATGCAAATAAATAAAATAATCAAGACCCTTTGCTAGTGATAAAACCAAGATAATATTTATGTGCATCAATATTGAAAATATAAATAATACGTAGTAAAATTTTTTCTTAGTTCAGAAGTGGAAGATTTGCAGATGAACGATTTTTATTGACAACGATTCTAAGCAACCAATCAACACGCATCATTCAAAATAAAAAAGTGATACCGCATTGGTTTATCTGTTGTAGTGCTTGTTGAAAATTTCAAATTGTAGTTTAGACATAGACAAAATATTGTATGACGCACATGTACGAAGAGCTATTATTCACTTCAAAGCTTTACATCACCCACTTGACCCATAAAAAACTCATTGGATAATATAGTTGCTGACTATTCTCCCTTACAATTAATGACTAATGTTAATTTTCGTTCTTTTTAGAAAAGAGGCGTAAACATACCGTACAGGACGACGTTTCGTGCATCAAAATTTAAACATCTTCAAGCATACGAGCACTCTTCAATAGACAAAATGTTGCCTTAAAAGGGTTGATAGATGTCCGATTGTCTGGGACAAATAAAAGTTAACTTCAGTAAATACCGTTGTTAATATTATATTGCTACTAAGATTATTATCTTCCGGGTTGAGCCGTGTTCGTCCTTCTTTCCTACGTTCTCTGCTTGACGTTTCGCTAACCATACTGTTAGCTTCTTCAAAAGTTACTCTAAAGACTTATGTTGTTGTCTTCTGCTCCTCGTTATATACCTATGTTCCGTTACGGTTGGTTGATGTCGATCAGTGACGGGTGGTTGTTTTCGATGGTTGCTTGATCTTCTGTTTGGTATCGACTAATTTTGTGGCGACATTTGTTTTCTTTGTTTTGTGAAGAGTTAGTTTCCACGTGTTGCTTAATCGGTAACCGTCTTCTCGATTGAAGTTGTTTTTATTTTTCATAATTTCTAAGGATTCTCTGATTATCCTTGGATAGTAGTTGTTAGTCCTTGATAGAACTTTAGCTTCCTCGAAGTTGATGATGTGTTTTCCTTTTTCGTGTAGATGTTCTGCGATTGCTGATTTATCTACCGCTCTGGACTTGGCGTCTCGGTGATGTTCTTTTAATCTACATTTTATGTTGCGTCCGGTTTGACCAATGTAGACCTTTCCACATGAACAATCAATTTGGTAGACCCCTTTTGTTGAGAGTTTCGGCAGGTTATCTTTATTAGAAGGTAGTAGTTGCTGGATTTTTCTAACCGTTCCAAACCTGACACCGATATTCTTCTTCTCCAATGATTTTCTTAATTTGTCAGTTACTCCAGCAATGAATGGCAAACGAGCGTAGGTGGTGACCTGTTCTTTCTCTTTTTCGGATTTCCTGCGACAGGCGGCTCTTATTTCTTTTCTGGTATAGCCGTTCTTCATTAGGGCTTGTTGGACGTGTCGAAGTTCTTCTGCCTTGTGAACCTCGTCAGGAATCTTGTTAGCTCTATGCAATAAAGTTTTGATTAGAGACCGCTTCTGCTGTGGATGATGGTGTGATGTGGCATGGAGGTATCGGTCGGTGTGTGTCTTTTTACGATATACACTATAAGCCAACTTGTTGTTATCCCTCGTTTCACTAGAACATCCAGGAAGGGAAGCTCCTTATTCTCTTCTGTCTCCATGGTAAACTTGATCTTTTCGTGCTGAGTGTTGAGGTGGTTAAGAAATACAGTAAGTGCTTCTTTCCCATGAGGCCATATGACAAAGGTATCGTCCACGTATCTGAACCAGCATTTCGGTTTTGTTCGCTGGATTGAATGGCTTCTTGCTCGAATGCTTCCATAAAGATATTCGTAATAACCGGTGATAATGGTGATCCCATGGCTGCACCTGATTTTTGTTCGTAGAAATCTCCGTTCCATAGAAAGTAAGTTGTATTCAGACATATTCTTGCTAGCTCTGGTATGTCTTCTCTTAACCCATGGGTTGTGCACAGTTGTTTTATGATGTTATGTGTATCGTCAACTGGTACGTTAGTGAATAGCGATTCTACATCAAAACTAACTAGTATATCGTCATTGGTTACTTCCAGAGTCATCAGTAATTCGACGAAGTGTTCGGAGTTCTTCACAAAAGATTCAGTTCTTCCCACGTACGGTTGTAGAAACTTAGCCACGTAACGGGCCAGTTCATAAGTTGGAGATCCACATGTGCTGACAATTGGCCTTAGGGGGTTACCAAATTTGTGAATTTTGGTAATCCGTATAGTCTAGGTGGTCTGGTCCCAGAAGGTAGCAGTTGACGATGTTGATCGACTGGTATAGCTGAATGTTTGATTGCGGCTCTCGTTTGTTTTTCAATTTTGTTGGTTGGATCTCCTTTTAACTTGGTGTAAAGTTGTGGATCCAGTAGCAATTTGATTTTCATTTTGTAGTCTTCGGTGTTCATGACTACTGTAGCGTTGCCTTTATCTGCGCGTGTCACCATGATTTCTTGATTGCTTCTGAGTTCTTTTAATGCAATTTCTTCTGCGCGAGTGATGTTCCTACGTGGAGCTTTGGAACGTTGTAAAATCCGGCAAGTCTCGTGGCGTATTTCCTCTGCTTCTTCAACTGGAAGTTTTCTGATGACACTTTCCACTTCTGCTATTATCTCTTCTGTGGGTATCTTGCTTGGAGTAATGGCATAGTTCATCCTTTTGACAAAATTGATATGCAGTCTTCGGTGAGTGGGTAGTCCGACAAGTTTACAACTGTTTTGTTTTCGTCCAATTTATAGCTGGTTTTCTGGTGCTTGGTACTTAATTTCTCAAACTTCTTGATATGCCTGTTAGTGGTTGATTGTAGGTGGTATTCCCCATATTCGTAGCTGATGCGATCTGTGGTGTTCCATGTTTCTTTATCCAGTATGCTGCTCAGTTGTAGATGTAGCTGGTATAGTTCTGTTGACGTTATATGCAGTTGATGGTAAGTATAACGTACTCTTTCTCGAGTGAGTGCCTTCTCACTACGTTTGATGATTCTTCTTGCACGATTTGTTGCGATATGATGGTGAATTTTCACAAAAGTAGGCGTCACCTCCTGGTCTCAGCATCGTCGTAGATATGCTAATGAGGATAGCAGTTGATTCTTCTTCTTCCGTAACTTATCCAGTTTCCTGGTTTTCTGGTAGATATCCTCCCCGTAGAGGCGTCTAATGTATGAATGTAAGCTTTCGCGGCTGTTGTCACAAATTATTATTTGTTTCATAAAAATTATTTTTTTTTTTTAATTGTGTTTTTTTTTTCCTACGTAAGAAAAAAGGCCGAACACGGCTCAACCCGGAAGATAATAATCTTAGTGACAACAGCCGGAAAGCTTACATTCATACATTGTATTGCTAATTTTCTTAAAATGTGTTAATTTATATGATATATTATTTCCCAGTAAGTTCCTCCAATAACAATTGCAGGATATGACATTAATCTATGGATGTAATGATCTAAAGGTAAGTAGAAAACTTTTTAGAAAGGAGAAATGGAAATATTTCAAGGATCAAAGAAATCGTAGATGAAAAATTTATTATATAAAAAGATCTTTATTTAGTTTACTGATAATTGTTATAATTATTTTTTTTGTTTTCTATTGCTAGTATTAAATCGTATAAATAAAATTCTGAACCCCTCTTTCAAACTTATTTTGTGCCTTTCATCAATAATTGGAAAAATTTTACATGCTCTAATTAACATAAACAGGAAGTCATTTTTACGAAACGACAGATAACTG
This sequence comes from Abscondita cerata, assembly GCA_030710515.1. Classification (NCBI taxonomy): domain Eukaryota; kingdom Metazoa; phylum Arthropoda; class Insecta; order Coleoptera; family Lampyridae; genus Abscondita; species Abscondita cerata. The sequence continues at coordinate 268,016 of JALBCR010001997.1, forward strand.
GAGAAGTTATAAAATATAATGCACCCTACTACATGTCAAAAGACGAGTAATATCTTACATGTTTTGCTGTGTGTCAACACCTAGCTTTGAAGTTTTTTCACGATAACTAAACTGCTCCTCTGTTGTTCGACTTTCTTCTTATGTATTATGTACACCAGTTTGTGTACTTTTCGCTCTCCTGACCAAGATAGTTGTATGTAACAAGGTTTCTTATGTATTACAAGTTTATAATCAATGGTATTATTAACAAGGCGACACGCTTCTTCTCTATTAATTGTCTTGTTTTCTCTAATTCTATCGTTTTTCTGAGAAGTCACTTTCTATAATTTTTGTCGTTACCTCCTCTATGTTGTCAAAAAGGAATTGGACAATCAATAGTGGCAGAGCACACACGAAACGGACAAAATTAATTTCTACAATTTACGAACATACCACTACCAAAAACTATAGAAAGAGACTCGTCAGAGAAATGAGAAAAATAGAGAAAAACAAAACGATTACATAAAACTGTCACGGTATGTGGAGCGAAAAGAAGAAGATCGGGTGCACACAATACAATGTTGTTTCTTACTAAATTTAAAAAAACATTTTATATAAACATGAATCTTAAATGACTTTGTTTTTATTATACGAGGGTGTTCAAAGATTTTTTTTTAAAAAACGTTTTACGCAATTAACTAGAATACGCAATTTACTATGACGTAAACTTAGTGACAGTTTCTAACGTCTACAGAATAATGTTTGAAACTATTTTAAACAGAAGGAACTGAACATATCGTACATGGTATTTTTTTTTTTTTTTTAATTTTAAAGCAATACAGTAATAAATAGTTATGCATTTTTTATATTTCATTTTCACGAAAATAGTCAATCCGAGGAAAAAAATTAAAGATGAATTTGAAAAAATTGAAAACCATATTTTTTTTAATGAATCCTCGAGCACTACCTCTGGGGACGCCACTGGTAAAATAATAAGAGGTCTGGCTATTAAATAACGATACTGGTTACGAAAAAGGGTTTTATTATAAAAATTGTTCTACATTCGAATGCTCTCCTTCAATATACTCCCCTCCCCTTGCCACACACCTTTCCAAACGTTTTTTCCATTGATCGAAGCAGTGCTGGAAGTCTTCTTTGGTGAGGGCCTTTAGAAGCTCTGCCGTTTTTTGCTTTACCGCTTTTATCGACTCAAATCCGGTCCCTTTCAAAGCAGATTTTATCTTTCGGAAACAAAAAAGTCGCACGGTGCCAAATCTGGCGAGTACGGCGCGTGTTCGAGCACTGGAATGCGCTTACCGGCCAAATACTGCTTCACAGATAGCGCGTTGGACCGGTGCGATGTCCTGGTAAATCCGCGTTGTTCTTCCACAACTCGGGCCGTTTCTTTATCGGTGTTTACAGCCTCGGCAATCATCCGGATGCTCATTCGACGATCTGCACGCACAATTTGGTTGATTTTTGTCATTGTTTCCAGGGTTGAAACAGTGACAGGGCGACCTGTGCGCTGGTCATCTTTAGTGCTCTCTCGGCCCTCACTGAAGCGCTTACACCACTCAAAAACACGTGCACGAGATAGAGAATTGTCCCCATAGGCCTCTTGCAACAATTTATAGCACTTAGTCGGAGTTTTTTCAATTTAACGAGAAATTTGATATTGATACGTTGCTCCTGTTTTTCGTCACACATGGTTTTCGGCACGAGAAAAAAACACGTTCGTTTCAAACCGCTACTGCACAAATACTATAATAGTGACGTAAACGTGTTTTGGTACGTGCATAGAAAAATATCTACATACCCAACACACTACTCGTTTTCCCCCATCCGTCTAAGGCGCCGTCTAGGCGGTCAGTCTCGTTATTTAATAGCCAGACCTCGTACAAACCACTGTTAATTTAAAGAAATCCTTTGTATAACTGTCACCGAGTTGCAACCTCCAACTAATTTGCGTCTTCAAGTTATTTAAGAAAAACGTCTTTTAAAAAATCTTATAATAAAAACAGAGCAGTTTAGGACTTTTTTATCTTAAAATTCAGTAAGGAACAATATCCTAAAATTTGGTCACATACTTAATTAACACCCTACATATAAAAAGAGAAGCAGTTCAGTTATTGTCTGAAGAACATCGGAAGAAGTTAGTAATTGTGAAACCGGCCGTAAAAAGCTACGTAAGTAAATTGATTACGTTAGGAAAATATAATATGTAAAGACGTACTAGTAAAACAATTATAAAAAAAAAGAAACTGAAAAAGAACGACTTTAAAAAGTTGCTTAAGCACAAAAAGAAAGAATAGAAAAATATTTGAAAAAATTTATGAAAAATTATAAAACAGTAATAATAAATAAATAATAAATGAATAATACAATTTCAAGGAAAGAAAGAATATTATCATTGGAGACAGAAAGTGAAAATAAGTAATCATCAATTAAAAGCAACATCGCAGAATAATAATTAATAAAGCCAGCAAAAGAAACTTTGTGTGGAACAATAAAAACAGTCATCATTAATTCAGCCAATAAAGAAAAATCTATATGTATAGAGGAAACAATAATAGTGAAAAAAATGGTATTAGAAGCAAAAAGAGAAGCTTAGCAAGATTTCGGCCAACGTATGTGTTTGGAACGTACTTGTATTGTAATGACTTCTTTGTTTCCCGTTATATTGTAGACCCCGATGTTAGTTTTCACCACAATTCTTTCCGTTTTTAGTTAAATTTTTTTCTTTGGTGGCGCCTCTATGAGTGGTCGAATCTATTTAAAAGCTTTTAGGGAGTCTATATCATAACGACCACTGATTAAAATGGCCTCCCCGGTTTTTGCTATTTCATAACGGCCACTTTGATCACAACGGTCAATAATAATATTTGATCATAACGCCAAACTTGTTCACAACGGCAACTCTTTCAGTTGATTATAACGGCAATCTTGATCACAACGGTTGATCATCCACCGTGATCACAACGGCTAACTAGACAAGTTGATCATAACGGCACGGTGATCACAACGCTAGTTGACAAAAATACTCAACAGAGTTGATCACAAACAGACGGTCATGCTTGGATTATGATCATAAACACCGCCTTGATCACGACGCAAATTTTTAAATTGCAGTTCCACTAAGACATTGTAATCCCTGAGGAAACGTATCTGGAGGTGTTAATTTTAATTTAACCGTAAGCACATTGTTTAACCAAATTGTACGTATATATTTAATGCAATCAGTAAGTTTTGCGACACCTAGACTCGTGTTAACGATCACGTACGTAAATGCATTCGCATTAAGCAACTTTGTCGACAGATAAGTAAAAGCAGTCGGTGTTTGTTTGCTATTGTACAACCTCTTGCAAATTTACAGCAGGCAATTTGAGATTTTTATTTTTGCTAACACTTAGTTGGCTATAATTATCGTAGGATTGACTTATGTAACTGCTTTTAATTATCTGTCGACAAAGTTGTTTAATGCAATCTTATTGGCTAATAGCTTTTTTTCGTTGAAATTAGTTCACATTTTTTCTAGAGGACCAATAGGCTTGGTAGAGAATAAATGAAATAATTTAAAAATATTTTGAAAAAAAAATTGTACTCCATAAATATTTTCACCATGTTTGAGTACCTCTTGTTTATTTAAAAATTGAATTGAGTATACATTTCTTGTATGAGAAAATTTTAATTAACTTTATGTAATAAAAGTAGAGCCATTTGAAAAAAATTAACTTATTGTTTATCGAAATATCGAAAAGTTAACGTACTATACTAAAGTAACCCACAATATAGACAGCGGTTCTCTGCATCAAAATAGTCAAACATGTTTGTGTAAATGTATTCTGATCCTAATTTGATATCCCAAAAATCAAGTGTCTTCTAATTTTGTTATTACATGTTTGCAGATGTTTTAGAAATAAACGAATAAGTCCAGAACTATCAATCAAAGTAAAGGTATTTGTAGAGAGCAGCAACAATCGCAAGTTCAGTGACAGACAGAGATCAGTTTCAAACTTCAAAAAATTTCATAATAATTCTTCTAGTACAATAAAAATACAATAAAACAGATTGACTCGCTTAAATACATCTTTACGTTTCTAGAGTCTAATGTTGAGTGTCGCGTATAACTAACACATGCGTATATGTCGCTAAGCCTCTGGCGGTGGTAACGAACTATTTCGAACATACTCCCCCGTTGAAGACGTAGTTTTCAATTAATTCTGCTTCCATGGGTAGTGGGCAGATGTTGCCTAAGGCTCTTGTAGTCGTTCCAGTAGTGGTTCTTAGTGTAACCACTCGTACTATGTTATCTCTTTCGGGATGCAGTTTCTCGACTCGACCTATTCGCCAACAGTGACTTGGTAAGTTGTGTTCTTTAATTAGGACAAGTGAGCCAACATTTATCAGTGAGCGATCGGTAACCCATTTGGAACGCTGTTGCAAAGTGTTGAGGTAAGTTGAAGTCCAGTGCTTCCAAAATGTTTGGATTCTTTTTCGAAGTTCTTCATTGAGTCCCTTAACAGTCATTTTTGCAGCTCCCAACTCGGAAATGCATTTTAAGTTAGTTCCGATAATAAAATAGCCAGGGGTTAGGGCGGTGACATCGTTTGGATCACAGGACATAGGACACAGTGGTCTGGAGTTCAAGATGGATCCAATTTCACATATTGTGGTTAATAAAAGTTCTAAATGGAAATTAATGCTGTGTATAGCCTTGTATAATAACATTTTAAAAGATTTGACATTACTCTCGTGGAGTCCTCCAAAATGAGGTGCTCTTGCAGGAATGAAACTCCATTTAATTCAAGATTCATTAAGAAAGTTAACAGTAATTTCTGAAGTTTCGTGCGAAATAATATACTTATATATTTCCTTCAAGTATCTATCTGCTCCAACAAACGTTTTAGCATTGTCAGACGATATCTGGAAAAGGGAAAAAAACAGGCTCAAGTCTGTTGCCAACTCTATGTGTACAACCTTAGATGCACAACATACAAATATGCAAATATAACACTTGATGAATTTTTTGTTTCAAAACTTCGTTTTCTTTACATTGAACGGCCCGGCATAATCAATCGTAACAAACTGAAATGCTCTAGAAGGTTGGACACATCGTTTGGGTGGTAAATTCCCATTTTTGGATTTACCATACGCGGTTTGTACTTAAAGCAAATTATACAATTGCGCAAAATGTTTTTAACAGTACTTAATCCCGATATGATCCAATACCGTTCTCGTAAAATAGCCAAGAGAGTTTGAGCCCCAGCATGCAGGTTTTTAAGGTGAATGTCCTTTATCAATAGGTTTGTCAACTGACATTTAGGTAAGACGACAGGATGTTTAGCACTGTAGTTTAGTTCTGAGTATTTCAGTCTCCCTCCTACTCTGATCAGGCCATTTTCATCCAGGAAAGGATCTAGTGACAGTATATTGCTCCGTCTTGAAACGGTTAGTTTCCCATTCAAGACTTTCAGCTCCTCCTTGAAGGCCTCTAGTTGTGCAATTCTAATCAAACAGGTAAGAGCGTCATCCAACTCTCGGATTGACAGATGTTTCTCCAGGTTGCATTCTTTGTCCTTTTAGCGTTGTTGCAGAAACGAAGACACCAGCCAGTAATTCTAAGCAGTTTTCTGAAGGACGAATACTTGTCGAAAAGATGATGGTCGACGATCGTGTGCCAAGCAATTTCAACAGTCGCGCGTTTTTCAGGTATTTCCAGTGCGTCTACACTCAAGTGTTTAACACTTGGCCATTCTTCCTCTTGCAGGCATAACCATTGTGGGCCTGCCACCATAATTCAGTTAAGTGACAGACGTCTACACTCTGGTCAATAAATCTCAGGGTTCTGTTTCGTTGGTACGTACAACCACTCACATTTTTCAGTCTTTTGCTGTATTAGGGCAACTCTGTTAGCCACAAATTGTTTCCATGTTATTGGGGCTTTTTATCCAAGACAAGACTATTTTGGAATCGCTCCAACAGTAAATTTTGCTGAAAGGTAAGTTTAGACTGTTCAAAATAACTTCCAGCAAGTTAGAGGATAAGCAGGCAGCGAGCAGTTCCAGTCGGGGCAATGTAACTTTTTTCAGTGGGGCAACTCTTGTCTTTGCACACAGAAGATGAGTTTCCCTTTTATTTTCGCTCGATGTCGATCTGATATATGCAGCTGTTCCATAAGCTCTCAAACTAGCGTCCGAAAATAGATGCAATTGTATTTCCTTACAGTTTTGTTGACAGACGAGACGAGTAATAACCAAAGTGTTTAGTTCTTGCAATTGGTTTTGCACATATTTCCATTCTTGTTGGAGTTCTGCAGTAAGTCGACATCCCAACCTAGTTTTTAAATCCTTTTGGAAAAAAAGTTTGGCTTTAACAGTGACAGGTGACGTTAGCCCTAACGGGTCAAAGATTTTTCCAGCTGTGGACAAAACAGACCTCTTCGTCAGTGATTCATTCGTGCAATTTAAATCAGTAGAAAATTTGAGAAGATCTTCTTTTGCGTCCCAGATGACACCTAAGGTTTTTCTGTCAATGTCTCCTTTGAAAAAATGCTTGTCGTTACTAGTCTTGAACATATTGTTGACAAGCAGTTCCTTAAAGTTTGTTCGCCATTTTCTGAGCTCAAATCCTCCAGAGGACAGTATTGTTTCGACTTCTCGTTTCAATGCAAGCGCTTCTTGTACAGTGCTCGCTCCAGTGGTTAGATCGTCTACATACATGTCTTTCAATATGACCCTTGACGCATCAAGAAATTGGTCCTTGCAGTTGTTA